>VXAV01009754.1:227670-239549 GCA_013399715.1 Alectura lathami
GCTGCCCCGGCGGCCCGAGCGGCAGCGCCGGCACCGCGGGGGGCGGCTCTGGGAGACGGACGCTGAAGGCGGAACAGAGGTGGAAGGAGGAACCCGGTGCCAGAACGGTTTGTACTGAAACAGAGCTTTCCCAAGACTGTAGCAAGAACACCCTCAGAGCGCTCAGGAGTTAAGGTGCTCAGCCAGTTTATGCTGTTGCTGTGGGACAACTTCTAGCTGTAGAATCATAGAATGGTTGAAAAGGGCCTCAAAGATCACCCAGTTTCACCCCCCCTGCTGCGGGCAGGGCTGTCAACCACCAGACCAGGCTGCCCAGGGCCCCGTCCAGCCTGGCTCGGAACGCGCCCTCGGTCACCATCTCTTTTCCACAAGTCACACAAGTGGTGAGGCCCAAGAAACGACGACAGTTGCGCTTTTCACAGCAATGCTGCCTTACCTCGTACTCCATGAATTTTCACTAAATAGCCACCACTGAGCTATTTGTGGTGTATTGGCTGTGTAAAACTACAGCAGAAAATGGGCTAAACCAGTTCAAACCCAGCTGGGGTCTGCTCGCTCATCTCTGAGAACTGTTTGACTAAGAATTGTTTTGTCAGTCTCACAGGGTCTCCAAAGAGTATTAAGAAATTAGCCTGCAATAGCTACAAGGCTCGTTAAACCAGAGCACACTGACCCATGTGTGAGAAAAGACTCTGTAAAACTCTGTTTCCTCAATCACATGGCATTATCTGCCCGACTTCTTCCTTCCCCAATAAAGCTAATTACATGGAATCCACACACAGTTTATGAGGACACCTTTGGGACTCAATAGAAAATCTCCCACTTACCCTGCACTGCCTTGTGTGTTAGCAAGAATGCTGGAATACAGTCCAGAAAAGACAAGGTCAACTAATCTAAGATGACGGTTTATTTCTTCTGAGGCTCCAGACCTTTTATTTTTATTGGGTCACCTCCTGTATGGCTCTGACATTTAAGACTGGCGGTGTAATTCCAAGCGGTGTTTCAACACTTAAAGGCTGATCAATACCCACCTAAGTTTTGCCTAGGAGTCAGTGAAATTTTCTGAGTGGACAACAGTGAGCTCTTGGGTAGTGAAATAATGAAAGTAGATCTGGAACTACAATAACTGAGTCACGTACAAGCTTGCCTTCTCATACCAAGAAACCCTGTCCTCCTCCAGCCTTTCTCACCAAAAGCCACTTCCCTCTGCTGCCGCTGCTCTCAGCCTCTTTCAGCGAGTAGGAGTCATGAGAGAAGAGGAGACAGCAAGCAGCAGAGCTGCGGCACCGAGCAAGCCCACAATCAGGTTAGGTAACAAGAAGCGTGAATTTCACCTGACTGCTAGTTTTTGGTGGAGCTGCTCAGGACAAGAGAAGACGTCAGAACAAGGTTTTTTCAGTCTGTACATTCTGCCTAGCCTGTTTCCTTTTTGCACTCTCTCTCCTCACAGTTAGATTCACTTGCACTAATGAAAGAAGAGGAACGAAGAGCAGAGAAGAGGAAAGTCACATCATTCCAGCTGCCACCACGCTGCAGTTCAGTTCAAGACCCAGCTCTAAGGCAGAAATTCCTATGAAGGCATTCAAAGCTTCCACAGCATTTCAAAGGAGACTAAGGCCCACAGTTTTCAAAGTGTGAAGAGCTGCTTTGAATTACGTGTGATATTAGGTAAAAATGAACACCTACTTTCATAGACAAGTCTATGAGTGAGAGCCAGCCAACCTCAGCTTTAGCTGGCCCACGTCTGCCATCTTCTCTAAATCAGGAGCCCACATCACATTTCACACCAACAGACAAGTCAGTCCCCTCTAGCACAGGACTCATCCTGCATTGCAGGCACTTCAGTTGGCATCAGAGAAATCACTCTCTGGAACTGTTGGCAGGAAGGAACAAGGTCTGCAGGAGACCCTTGTTCTGCGTATCTCAGGAAAACTCCTCACCTGTGATCTGCTCTGGAGGTCCAGTGAGGGTCTGCCATTATTCTTGGCAGCTGCAGTACCTGGGACACCATCACCAGGCTAAGACACACTGCAACAGAGAGCACCTGAGATCAACAGCTCCATGCTCCTCTTTCTCATTCTCCTAGATTTTTTTTTTTTTTTTTTTACCTTCTTAGGATTTTGCATGTGAACAATTATGGCATTTCATGATTACAGTTAATATCATGTCCTTAGTGAATTTTTCATAAAGAAGGGGGAAGACTCAATGGTCTTTACAGATCCTGAAGGACAAAGGACAGCCTACTGAACGATCAGCCTCACAAAGGAGGAAAAATTACTGAAGACTCATAAACTCCAGGGAAGGTTTTAGTGTTAAATAAATCATCCCCTTTTGCCTCAGATTTCACACCAGTGTGCTAAGTTTAATTATATTTACTTATCCTCCAGTGGGGGTCTGCAAGGATTATCTGATTAACTTCTGAACAGCAGGCTGAAGATGTGAAGATTAATATGCAATATAGTGTTGCTGCCAGGCATAATAAGCCTTCAATTTGTGGTTAGAAACCACTTTTCAGTCCAAGAAAAGAGAACTGCACATCTTGTGCTGATGATGGAAAGCTTTGTAGGGTGAAACCTAATGGTGCATCTAAAGGTTTCCAATGTAAGGTGTCAAAAAGAAGAAAAAAGATCAACAGCCCTCACTAACAGTAAAAGAAAAACAAAGCGGATTGTATTAGACAACTGGTAGCGAAGCAGATCCATTCAACGATGTAAAATGTGTTACTTCCCTCAGAAGTCTGCAAGACCTCAAAGTTCCCTGCTTCCGACCCTATTTTGCAGAAAGAATGCAAAGGACTGCAAGTCTTCTGCTTCCCAAGGGTTATCTCCTCACAACTGATGGACTCGTGACTCAAGAAAACAGATCCCCAGGTGAGTAATGACTTGCTTCTCATGTGCGTGGAATGGAGTCATAACTCAAAGGTGACCATCGTGTATTTACGCAGAGCCATTCTGAGGTCGGGATTTGTTTCGTATCATGGAAGAAGCACTCTATTACTCACAAGCACTTCATTCTTCGACGGCACAAAGTCATAATTCCCATAACTTGCCAGCTTTGTTTCTGAATACCACTAATTAAACTCTGAAACTCCCCATGATAAATTACAGCAGAGATTCTTTGCTGAACATGGAAGAAGACAAATTGACTTCATCCGTCCTTTACTGGTGAGATAACTCTGGGATATGTTGCAATATCACATACCTGGATCTATGTTAAATCGGTCCAGGAGCCTGAAGATCAGCTTGCTGAGCATTTTGCGGTTCAGTTTATCGGGCTTGTACCTGGACAGGCCTTGGTATTGTCTGTAGGCAAATGAACACAATAAGAAAAAAAAAAAAAATGTGGACTTGCCTACAGTTTTGCACATAGTAGATATTTAACAGTAGAGATCTCAGGGTTTGGTAGGTGTTGGTAACAGTCCCGTGCCTTTCCCTAGTTAGAGTAAAAAGCCAAAAAAATGCAACCACACAAATTGCCCAGTCAGTAACTGTACTAAGTCCAGAGCCTGATTTCAAAGAAAGAGAAAGCCAGTAACTCCCTCTCATCTTTCAAAACTAAGACTGCAACCATTGCGTCTGCACTGTGACTTTCAGCGTACTGTTGGCTCTGTGACTGACAGGAGCTGCTCCAGTGAGAGGCAATTTATAAATTAAAACATGCACAACTATTTCACGAGAACACGAAGGTTAACCACTTGCATCTCTTGTTTTTCTGCCACTTCATCACAGTATTATCTTCCTGCCAAACCTGTACAACCGATACTGAAACTCACCCTTGTCTACAGCAAAGCGCGACAGCCTGATTAGTACAATCTCCTGGAGGGAGCTTTGATATTTTCATACTGCTAAGATCTACTGCACGGTTTCCATTTTGGACTCCTCCTCTCTCCTGTCAGGAGCTAAGCATCTGTCAATAGGAAAGACGGCTCTGCCTCACAGGGTAAGGCATTTGAAAGACTCTGGCACAGACACCAGAATTTCCCCACTCTCAGCTGAAAAGTAAATATATTACACTGAGAAAATGATCTTAGCCAACCAAGGAACATACTGTCCTCTGACAGCCAGTTGGCCCCAGCTGTTCAGAAGTTCAACAAACACTTCTACCTTGCCATGTCTCCGATGTTAAAACCAGGTTCACACCAGGTGTCCAGGATCTGTAAGAGCTTGCCCTGGAGCTCAGGATGTTCTGCCACATAATCTTCCACCAAGTTAATCTTATCTTGAAACAGTAGCGGCGTACACATCTAGGAAAACAAGTAACATATAGTGCAAAAAACATTTCAAGAATGACGCGCTGCTTTTGATTAGAATTCTGAGTGCTGCAGCAAACCCAAGGCGTGGAAGAGCTCCATGGCATTGCAGGCAGAGGGGCTGGAAGCTGGCGGAGGGCTGTCTCATTCCCCTCTGCTCGGACATGGCGAGCAAGTCACAAAACCCTTGCTTAACCAACCAGCGCCGTCTAAAAGACGGATGTGGCGTTTTCAACACAAATATTAGCTGAAGTGGCAAAGCTTCAAAGTAGCAAAACCAATAAGCTTTACCATAATGATGACCATTTGTCACCAACAGCTAGAATTTGTGCCTGCAGTGGCTCTAGCTAGAAAAATAGTCCAGCAGGCTGTAATGGGGTCTGACAAAATGCACTGTCACTTCTCCAGATGTAAAGGTGCTTTAGCCATGCAGCAGTGACTTCTTGCAAACAAGGTGAAGCCTCAAGTGAAGCACATCACAACTCAGAGGCTTTGATGGATCTCCTGCGAAACAAAAGGTGGATGTGAAGACAGAGGAGCCTGCAGAGGAAATGACTCACCTTCTCCACGTCTTGATCTGGCTGTAATTTTAGCTTAATACTCAGTATGGCTGCCTAGAAAATACAAAAGAAACCCAGAAGTGTATTTAGGAAAAGAACAACACAGTGGATAAACAGGCATTATTCCAAAGCGAAGTATATCTGCTGCTATGCAAAGTTTTAATGTGATAATTATTTCTGTTACGTTTTGAAGTATAAACATTTGGCCACATACAATCCAAGACCACTCCTGGCAGCACTGCATGCTGTGAGCTGCAGCATGCCCTGGCGTAAAAACTAAAGATCAGGTTGTCTGGCAGAAAGAGAGAGAGAAAGCAAAGTGCTTGGACAAACTTGGCTAAGGAGGGTATTTTCTAGCAATACAATTGTAATAAACCTGGCCGACCATACCTTTCAGAATCAACTTAAATATCCATCTTGCAGTGCCTTTTACATTTTGTAAAATAGCTGCATTTTGTGGAAACGACTCGGATTTGAAAGAATCTCAGATCAAGAGATCTTAGTTTCTACGACTCCTCATACTCTTGAATGTACTATCTGGACAGCGCCACTATCTTGAGGGCACACCACAACCAGAGACGGGTACGCACTGTATCTTGCCCTTGTGTGGTACCCACAAATCCTCGGGAAGCAAAGGCTTGCCACAGTCACAGCGTAACCCCCCGCCAGTGCCTTCTGCAGGTGAGGGCACTGGGCTCTGCTGCCCGCGGGGAGGCAGGTGGTGAGGAGCGGCTCGGCCACTGCCGGGCCTGTCCCAGGCTGGTGGGTACAGGAACCTGGTCAGATGTAACTGTGCATTGCCTGGGAGGCACATAACCAAGGATGTCCTTGGTTGTCCTGTGATGACAACAGTCAGGACTTCAAGCAGTTAGCAGTGTCTAATTTCTATGATGTGTGAGAATACTTGGATCTCAAATAGAAAATAAGCATATAACGGCTTTCTTTAACACACGAAGCAGTAAGAGCCAGGAGCCTTCTAGTTCATTAAGTGCTGGTGCTAACAGAGCTGGGAACTACGCAACACGGGGGTTTTCTGCAAGCGTCCTTCAAACAACTTAGCAAGGTTAGGCTGTATTTTCTAGGATGGGTGTAAATTTAAGTGCCTGACAGTTCTGCACCCCTGACCCCACTGCAGCATGCTTGGAGTGCTCAACAACAGCCAAAGAAACAGAGTATTTCATCAACACAGATCACAAGTGCCTATTTATTCAGATGAGGATAAAAACAGTATGTTGGGGCTCACAGGAAAAGCTGTTCTCTTCAACAGGTTTCTCTCACAGCGTTATTCATTTTGCTTTGAGAGAATGAGATCATGAATATGATTTTCTTTTAAATAGATGGTTTTCATGAACTGTTACTTGTTAGAAAATGTAAACAATGATAATACTGTAAAAATGCAAATGTAAACCTCACCATTACAGCTCATTTACATGAAACATTTACAGAAAAAATTAACAAGAAAAATAACCTAACTGGGGAAGAACATACCCTGAAACACTTTCTGTGCTCTCCTAGCATCAACTGACACCTCAGGTGTCACTGGAAGCACAAGCCCTGCAGACTCTGCCGAGCAACTCAGACAGAATTACCAGCTCCTCCCAGCACTGCTCAGAACAGAAGCTGTGGATTGCATTCCCTTCTGGGAAACCCGTGTGTGCTTTTCATCCACTGCACTGAGGACTGCGTACACAAGCAAATAACTAACGCGCCACCTAAGAAGAGTGAAGATGCCCAGTTACCAGCAGGAAAAGATCATTCTTTTTTATTTTTTTTTTTTTTTTACCAAACAAACACTGCATCACCGACTGTCCAGGCTTGATCCGAAATAGAGAAATCAACAGGAAAGCTTTAAGTGACAAAGCCAGGAACTAAAATTTATACCGTGACTGCATGCGACAAATTAGATATTGAATAGAAAGTCACACTACAATCTGCCAGCCACCTAACTCTGCAACAAAGGCTCACTCCAGAGCTGGTAACTGCTCTGCTCCACAACCTTTTCTCTCAAATTATCAGATTAACATCACAAACTGCGAGCAGAGAGACTATTCTGAAGTCATACCCAAGTTGAACGTTGCTACTTCTGGTTTTGATGTGAAGAAGGCTTTGTGTCTCCAAAACTTTGACAGCTGTTTTTTTTTTTTGTTGTTGTTATTGTTTTACCTCCCAGCTATCTCAGTTGGCTGAATAAAAAAATAAAAGACCAGCACCTCTCAAAATTTTGTCCCGCTATTTGACCTCATTAGCACCTTTTATTAAACAAGGAATCTGTCAGTTCAGCGCACAAGCATACAGCAGTTCCCCTAACAGCTTTTTGATGCTGACGCGCACATTCAGATCAACCCAACTGCAGAGCCTCCGCTAACAGCACAGGTGACCCCATCAGATGAGCACAGGCTGTGAAGCCTGCTTCACCCCTTCCACTGGAGGTGTGGAAGCCCCTGCACAGCCTGCAGAGCGATGACTGGTCGTTCAGCCAACGTATGGAGACGCAGCAACCTCCGAACCCCGCTGCGGCCGAGCCAGCTGCCAGCACACCGCCGCTGCAGGGCGCAGGTCACCATCCTGCTGCAAGCACCCGCTGCAAGCAGCTCCCAAGAGCTGGGGCTAAGCACCATTCTGCTATCGTCCAGCTGCAGCAGGAGGTGGAGCAGACTGCTGCTGGCCGGCGGCTGTAACCCTGTGGTGGGGGCAGCGGGGCCGCAGCCTCTGCCCCGCACACGGCTGCGCTGGAGGGGACGCGTGACCCACGCCTTAGGAACAAGCAGCCAGGCTGGGCTGCAGGGTGCAGATACACGGGCTGCTGGCTGAACAGCGAGGAAAACGTAGATAAAATCAGCGTGTTTACAATGGGAATAATAAGAGAAGAGATATGAGTAACTAATAAAGATGAAAGTGCTTGGCAGCTGTGTCTGTGGTCTCAACTTTAGGCTATTTTAAGATCTTGTTTTGTTATTATCATGTTTTGAATTGTTTCTCTCCACAAACAAGTTTTGTGTAAAACGACCCTATTTTTAACAGTCTGTTTATAGATGATAAGATCTCCAGAAAAGCAAAACCTCATTCGCAGACTCATTTTGTAGTCAGAAAACAAACACTTCAATTAGGCAGACAGCATGCTGTAACTGAAATGGTGAGAATCCCCCTCCCCACCCCAGAAACACGCCTCTCCCCTACGCACTCCACAAGCTGTGCTAGGAGACTGGCCACAGGAGCTGGGGGCTAGCAGCCACGTTCACCTGGCTGCAGATCCTCAGGCTCAGGCTGGAGCAGCAAGGCAACCAAAACCCTATGCAGGCGGGGGCGCCTCCCCCCCTCACCGGCTGGGAAACGAGCAAAAAGCCAGCTACTTCCCAGGGACACCCAAAAGCTCTGGTGAACTCTAACTGCCTAAGCAATCCAAACACAGCAAAGAACTAACACAGACAAGTGTTCAACCTACACTGAACCCCTGACTGCCCCAGCGCTGGGTCCCCCTCTTGCCTTTCATTCCCCAAGCACACAGGGGACAGGCACAGGATGAAGCCACTGCGCAGTACAGGATAAAAAGGTGATGACCCATCACCTGATTCAAACCCCATCACGGTTTGTGAGTCTTTCGATTGCTTTCAGGGAGCTTTGTGTCATTATTTAGTTTAGTTATGGCGAAAGCAAAAATTATGTTTCAACATTTAGCTGCTGTTTTGCTTACAGAGGATAAACACTTCAGAAGTACAGTGAAGGAGGGTCAGATGAAGGTGGAGAAGAACTGAAAGGTGGGCAACGCTCCTTTAATTTATATCTAAAAATTGTGGAGGTGCATTGACCACAGCAAGGGAGAAGATGCACAGACTTGATGCATTCAGGCCAAACCACAAGCACCAGAGCTGCCGCTGCGCAGTGACCACTCTTGTAGCCATGTGACTGCAAAAACAAGAACATGAGAAAATGGTGACTGTTTCTAAGTGAACGCATGCATCGGTACCTGATCCTCTCTGCTTGTTTTGAATGCGTTTGTCTCTGTCTCATCTAAAAATGACTATTCTTTCCACATACAGTACGAAGCGCAGGAAGCCACACAAGATCTTATCTGCAAGGGCATGTGCACTTGGGTGGTGTCTACACTGACAATTTAGGCAATTTTCCCACGGTGGGGTTAGCATCAGAGGAATAGCCTTTTGCTAGTAACACTGCTTGAAGTGATGATGAAGGACTGACACAAATGGTTTCTGATGACTCCCGCATTACTTAGCCCTGCTGGAAGCAAGTTGAGGCAACACAAAGGTAAACGTGCCTGCGCATCACTTACTGTAGTATTTCTGAACCAGTAGTGAAGGAATTTCTGAAAACCCATAGAACAAACCAGACAACAGGCTGAGATATGCAGAGGAGGATCCAACGGCAACTCTAAGAAAAATCACAGTGATCAAAGTGTAGATACGCCGTAATGGTAGAAATAATTGAATAAAAGGCACACCACCGATTAATCATCAGGAACATCTGTTTTGTGTTTTTGGAATCACTCGGTTCAAACTTGTGGCTAATCAGCTTTGCACAAACTCTCAGAGAGCATCACTGCATAGTGTGTGACATCAAGTTATGTGCTTAATTACTTCCTGCTTGAAGAGCACATGATACACACAGCTGTCTTTGGGAAGATTTTAAGAAATGAGAAAAACATGAGATTTAACAGGTCCACTTTCAAGAGAGCCTGACCGTATTTTGTAAGGGGTGAGACAGCCAAAAGTAAGCAGTGATGGGCTAGTCATGCATAAAGAATTTGAGGCAGGGACGGAAGTAGAAGTCAGGGTTGGAATACCTGTGTGTACAGATGAAAGGAAGAGGGAACTGAAGCAAACACTGCAGTGATTTGTCTTCCTCAGGTCACTCAAGGCAGTTCTAAACCTGGTTTAACTGGTCAGCGCACCCTCGCAGCTTAGTGACCCTCCACAGCACTGCTCAAGTTTCCTGCGCACGTAGGCCACCCACCTTCACTGCATTCTCCACATCCAGACTCTGCGTGTCTTAGGCCTGCTGCACATCCACATCCCTTTTAGAAGCCCTCTCTTTGCCTGACAAGAGCCCAGCAATGCTTGCAGCAGAAGCAGAATACCGACACCTGAATTATTATTTCCCAGCAACTTTCAAGAGCCGTCACAACCACTTCAGCAGACAGATGCCAGCAGCAGAAAGTGGCTCCAGAAGATGCAGTGCTCGGGAAGGGGCTGTGGAGTGGCCCACGGCCTGCAGCTGGGTGCCCCTGCTCTGGAGTGGCATGCATCTTGCCGGCAGTGTGCTGCTAAAGCAGTAGATTAAGTTGATAGCAGAAAAGGACGTAACTGACACTATCATCTTTGCAAGAGAAACATCTCCTGTGACATTTTCCTTTGTTTTCTTATCAAATGTTTTTTATTTAAAAGAAACAAGGAAATCAAATACCCATATTTATATATTAAAGTGTGTGCAAAACCCAAACAAAATTAACAAGCCTTTGTAATTAAGGTGAGGGATCAGAGAACAAAACAATATCAGGACATTTTCACTGACCTGAGAATCGCTCAAAAAGTTCGGAGTGAGGAAATCAAAAATCTCAATAGGTGCTCAGTCAATTCTGACACTGATCTATATCCACAGACCTGCAAAAATACATGCCGCGTACTCGAGCACCACTCTGAAATAGGACTACAAACTGTAACATCCCTGAACCAGTGGCCAAAACATCACAACAGTAAAAATTTAAGGTGATGTTGCTCATTGAACTACGCATGTCCAGACTTTAGCATATTTGTATTCCTTTAAGTTCAGCTCTTTGGGAACTGCTCTTCCTACTGAATTATCAAACTACTTCTGCGCTGGCAGGTGTTGCTGACAAACACTTCGTATTCTGTGTCTATGGAGCTTTTTGTGGGGGTACTCCAACTTATTTTACAACAAATTTTAACAACTGAATTTTAATAAGATAACCTGCACCATGCTCTTTGAGATAGCAAATATTCACTGAACTTACTACACAGAATCAAGGTTCCCTATTTATATAAATTACCGATGAACCATTAGTAGAAAAATATGCTCAGCTTTTAAAAACAGAATTCTGGATGGACAACAACAACTTGTTAAAAAGTGAAGACTCCCTGTTGCACTAATAGAGTAGACCTGTGTTCTCGGTTGAGAAACAAACTGATGAAGGGGAAAAGAAATGCTGCTAGCCTCCGACGCAGCCAAGTCAGAGTGGGGGCTCTCTCAGGCCCAAGAATATTTCTGGTTGTCAGAGGCTAAAAAGATTATTTATTGTTTCCTTCCTAAACCCAGCTCCACTGCCACCTGTTCAGAATTTACTATAAAGCTGTTAAACAAGACGAGAACTTTGATGCTGACTGTGAAAACAAGTTTCACTGTATCTGACCCGAGCAGCACTTACTACTGATCCAGAAGCAAAGGAATTTGATTTTTTTTAAGCACAGCTATCTTTTTACCTTTATAAGCTGTTTAAAAAAATGTAAATAAAATAACTCAGTGGACAATAGCGGGCATTCATTCCACAGAAAGACAGCCACCACCCTTAGACATGAAATATCGCAGCACATTAAGTCATGAGACCCCGCTAATCAAAGCTGACAGGGCCCTGAATGTGATTTCTGCTGAGACTTAGCGATATCATGGGGCACTGAAGCATGCACAGCCTGCCAGACTGCCCCTGTTCATGTGACAATGGCTTTTATTCCCGCAAGGGGCCTGCGAGTGACAAGAGTCTCCTTTGTCTTTAGCCTCCCGCATTCGCAGTGCAAGAGAGGTTCATTCAACCAGCCCCAGACACTCTTTGAAAGGCTGAAGTGTAACATAAGATGACCATGAAACACTAGCTTGCCTTCTGCCTACCCCTCATTCTTCTCAAGCACAGCCTGGCCTATTCAGGGCCTCTTACAGACTCGCTCGCACTGCATTACCCCCGGTCTGCTGAATCCCCGCATTGTCCCGGCCCCACCAGCAGCCATCGTCCTTCCCACAAAGCCATCCACCGGCACCGGGGCCGCGCACCCGAGGAGCCGGCGATGAAAGGCCGCGGTGCCGCCGGGCCCTGCCCGACGCAGGGT
>VXAV01009754.1:239629-276447 GCA_013399715.1 Alectura lathami
CCTTCCCTTCCCTTCCCTTCCCTTCCCTTCCCTTCCCCTCCCCTTCCCGCAGGGGATGAAGCTGGGGGCACTTCAGCCGGGTCACAACCCTTCCATCCAGGTTCTCCTCCAGAACAGGAGTTTTCATGTTCCACAGGCTGTGCGCAGCAGGCTCAGAAGCCCTCTTCACTGCACTTCACCATGGATAGTCGTGCAAGGCCCCACCCCATATTCCCGTAGCAGCTGCAAACCTTATTCACCAAAGAATGGATAAAAACCCTGAACATGCCAGACACCTCCAAAAAACACTTATGTGTCCTGTTTTTTTTTAACTATCACTTTATCAGCTTGTTCTTTGCCTCATGGGAGCAATAGTGCCATCCACTGGCCAGCCAGCCCGATCCCGCATCTCCCTCAGGGTCTAACTACAGCTGCTATTTTATGCTTCTAAATTGGAACACCTGCACCACCTTCCAATGTGGTTGATGATTTTTCTTCCCGTTATGAACTGCCATCCCCACAACACGCGCACCCGGAAAGGTGCAGGGTCTACCGCTACGGGAGGCTGCCACAAGGGGCTGCTTATCTCAACCACGAAGCTGTGGGCTGGCGTGATTACCAAACCGCTTCAGCTCTGTCCAGGTCTGCTGCCAACACAGAGTTAGTGCAGGGAGGTCCAGATGTGCTTCTGAAACAAATAACTGCCTAGTTATCCCCAGCGATCTCTGGGATCTTGTGTTCTGAAGAAATCCTTCTCCAAAACCTTTGGGAGGGAAAGGAACCTCAGCCCACGGAGCAAAGCCATGGACCTCTGGGATTCACACACGATAGAATGAAAGGCACCAGAGCAGGTGAATGGAATAATGTGTTCTGTAACAAAAGTCTGGTGCCTGATTAAATAAGGTACAGCAAGGGGGTCTGAAAACAAATAATGAGAGCAAGGACTTGTAAGGACTTCTGTCCTTTCAGGTTAGACACAGAAGAGCCAAAACCCTTCCATTTGAATCTGGTTTACTGTCCCATCTGAAAGATGGGGAAGCTCACGATCAAAAAGCTAGCCACAGCCCGCTGTAAATGTTTAGAGCCCTAGTTCCAGGTTTTTTCAGCTTAGCTGCTGTGAACTCAGGCATGATCAGTCCCCAACGGGAGTAAAAGATTTCCTGTTCTTGAAGACAATTCTGTTCATCCTTCTGGCAACAGAACAAAACTAGAATAAATTTATGGCCGAGGATGATCACCAGCTGAGGCTTCCTGCTCTTCACATCTGGGATGACTAGCAAGTGAGCTTTTCTGTGGAAGAGAACACAAAAACAATTCCACCAAAAACCTAGAGCCTTCCAGAACCAGATCTAGAAAGAACTGCATTTCTAAAAGATGACGATAACTGTCTTTGGAGCCATGAATTTAAAAATCACACTTGAGTACAATCCAATAATATACTTTTGTTAAGATTTACAAACACTCATGTTCAAAAATTTATCAAGCAAAAGAGTAAGCTTCAAGAAGCTACCTATGAATTTGTAATCAAATATGAAATAGCCTTGTTTCTGTATTCAGAAAATCAACAAGAATGGAATTCCATGATCCCACTTGGGAATTAGGTGTTACTGAAGAATAGGACATAAAAATGCTATTTGACTTCTTTATTTTGCCATGTAAGATCAGCCTGCTTCACGTGGTCAAAGCAAACTACCTCCCTTTGAGAAAAACAAACCTATATTTTTTGTTCTGTTTTGTTTTGTTTTTTATAAAAAAAAGAAAACGAAGAAAGAAACACTAACAGTGCTGTATTTTGCTCCTAAGAACACTCTCAAGGATATTAAGACATCATCGTGATGCCAGACATGCTGCAGGAACTCAAAAATACAGCGCAAAAACACTCCAAATTCTGGTTTTACTGAACTACCAGTCACTCAAACTGTACACGAGTAATACCACTCACACATTTAGAATGTAAGATTCCATGCTTAGAACCTCTTCCAGCTGAGAACCCTTTGGCTAGGGTAATCAAGAGCGAGCTGAGAGCTTCCAAGCCCTTCTGGCTGCAGGCAGACTGGAGATAGCACAGCAGGTCTACGACCAACTACTAAACTCCCTTCTTTTCTTGCCAAGGACTAGGAAAAGAAAAAAGAATACAGCCATCCTCGTAAATTCTCCAAATTAAACCCTATTAACCCATTACTTTCAAAGGTCAAAAACTGTTTGGAGGAACGGATCCCTGGCACTCTGTACGCAGCCATTGGAAAACATGAGGCTGAGCGCAGTCTGCTCATGTGCACGAGAAGGCCACGCTAAGCTGCACCATTCACAGGGCGCAGCTGCTGCGCTGAAATGGAGCGCACATTGAAATGCATCCAAAATAGGACACAGGTCTTAACAGGGAACGAGAGAGCTGGGAAGGTGAATTTACTTGAAAGACATGACCCACCTCTTTGTAATTGCCCCTGTGATGAAGATGACTGACATGTCCAAGCAAATAGTTCCGGTCTGCTGTATGGAGCTGGTAAATGCTAATCAGAGGGTCAAGAAGATTAGCTGGGCACTGGTATAGTATTCTGAACACACGGTCCTGCAGCTTCCTCAGCTTTGTGCCAGACTATTAAAAAAAAAAAAAAATTGAACACAGATTTAGTAAAGATGGCTACAATTCAATGGCAGTTGAAAATTCAGCTTGTTTAAACAGTGGAAGAAGCCAATTCCTTGGGAAGGGATTCTCCAATTTCCCCATGGAGTCTGCAAGCAGCAATCAGAACAATATGATACACATTTTTTTCACAGCATCCAATTTAAAAACAGTAAATGTTTGCAGGATAATTCTGGAAAAGGCACATACCCTTGTGCAAAAGTGAAGCATGAAACTGGAGAAATGCCCTCTTTTACTCACACAGCTATTTAGAAATTCTCCCGTCTGGTTCCCAGCAGAAAATCTTTGAATACAGCAACTCCCCTCAAGGGAGATCTCACCTATCAGGCATACGAATTCAGCCTTCATTCCCAGGCTTGCTCCTGGTTGCAAGAAGGGCAGGAAAAGCACAAGCATTGTAGCAAGATGCACAGAGACAAGTATTAATCCTTGTGGTCTTGTATGATCTTTCTCTTATGACCCAGGATTTTCAGTGCCAGAGCACTTCGCTGCATTTTGAGGAAACTGGTGGCAATACTCTGAGAATCTAAGCAGAGCTCAACATCTGAAGAGAGCCATTTGGAAAAATGGGAAATGAAACAACACAAATATAAAAGTATCTTAGAGTTCAAAAGTAAAAACACACGAAAAAGGGAAAATCTTGGGAGGTCAGCATACATGATGGCATAAGGAATGGTAAACATTAGGACACACAATCTGATGACCCAACATTACAAAGCCAATCATTCAGCTGCTGAAAAGTCATACTGTTCCCATTTGCTGCATTCCCAGTGATAAAAGCTCCCCACCAGATGGTAGGAGTTAAGCAATCATACAGTAACTGGCTTCTATTTGGAGAACTGGAAGAATCTGCAGGCTAGATGATTGCCGTTGGGTTTATCCTGACAGGAGCGATGGGAGCTCCAGTGGGAAAGCCTCCAGCCAGCAAAGGCTGTAAGATCCACGCTTGATCAAAATGGTTTGATCTGGAAAGATGGAAATCCCAGCTTGGAAGGGAAAACAGAGCTCCCACATCACAGCTCCTACTGTTACTTCATTTTCAGACCAGCATCACCAGAGCTCAACATCTCAGTAACAATTCTACACCTCGTCCCCCTGTGTTTGTACGAGGCAACAGAGGAGACACCAGACCATGGAATGAAGTGAAACTGGGAACACCTGAGGGACATCAAAACCAACTGCCCTCTCCTTTCCCCAGGCTCTCCTGCTCTCTCCTTTGCTAACCTGTTGAGCAGCAGGATGCTCTTTCATCCAGAGCTGCAGCTCGCTGCTGATGTAATACCCGAGGGAATGCCCTTTCCAACTCCAATCACCGCTGCTCTCCAGCATGTCCAGGAGTCCTGCCGGTGGGTCCTTCAGTCCCGCAAAGCCCCGCCTGATTTCTTCCTTGAGCTGCGGAGATACAAAAACACATTGTCATGCACAAAAAGATTAGTGAATCCTCCCTTCCCCCAGCTGAACACAAAGCTTTATTTTTTTTAATTTAATCTATTCAGAGAGGTAACTGTTGCTATTCAGCCACCATCCGCGCCTCCAGTGACTTTTCATGTCATTACAGATTCCTTCATGGCTCACTGCACCTCAAACCCAATGGGAAAAGCAGCAATTGTCCACACTAATTATCCCATAAAGACAGAGAAGTTGTTCTGTGGGGCAGACAAAGGGGCTTGGGATTTGGGGGAGGGGGAGAAAAGTAGTGAGCAGGAGAAAGGGGTGTTATTAGGAAAACGGTGATACCAAAGGTAGGTAACGTGGCGCAAAAACCTACTCATCTTCCGACAGGCCTACAAGTAACAACGCACATACTCCCCTCCTCCCGTACCACTAAGTTTCATATTTGACCTTATACCCGCTTCAGCCACAATGGCACAACATTCCCCAGTACGTGGGAGTATTGAAACAGCCTGGATTTTACAAACAGGAATGAAAAGAAAGCAAGATCCAAGCTCACAGCCTGTCACATTGCCACACTACAAAAGGCAATCCCTCCTCCTGCGGTCCAAACCTACCTGAGCACGGCATTTGCTGCAGGCTACCTGCGGCCACCACGCGCCAGGCACCGCGCACCTCAGCAGAACCACGGGCCGCAGGAGGGGGCTTGGAACATGGGAAAACGCCGCGCCATAAATCTTAGGAATCCCAGGGTGATGTGTTTAGAAATGTGAAGGAACTGGACACTCACTTTGTGAATGTTAATAGGCTACTTACTACCCATCTGGTAGAAGTGATAAATTAGCAGCACTGAGCAATATCGGTACAATGTTTACATTAGAAGTAGTTTCCAAGGAGCTCGGAGGGTTGGCAGGGTGAAGAAGTGGCATCCTTCAGTACCCACACAGGACCTTTCACCGCGTGGTACATGCACTGGCATGGAGCGAGGCAAAAGCAGAGACAGAAAAGAAGAAATCACTACAAGCAGCTGCTCGCTTTCTTTTCTGGCTAAAAAGCACAATCCAAAGGATGTTCATTCCCATCGGCAGGCAGCAACTGTAATTTACTGTGTATGATGGCCCCAGTCATAGCTTCCAACGGAAACAACATAAAGCCTGAAGAACAGTATGAAAAACAAAGAAAATCTACAGAAAATTTGCCAATGAATTTGTTCTTTTTTATTCATCAACAATTTTTACTGGAAGACAGTTATTTTCCATCGTGTCTTTCATGTTGGGAAAAACCACAAAACCTATCGTTTACGACACAGACTGTTTCCTTCTCGCTAGATTATCAAATGCAGCAAGAAAAAAGCTGATGACTAACAAAGATGTGACTTTAGATAACAGTTTTCTCCACGTAAGTATTTTTCCCTGTGGTAAGAATTTGCAATGTTAAACACAGGGCTCCAGCTTCACTGCGAGGTTCAGCAGAAGGAGAAGGCAAGCTCTCATCCAACCACAAACATCCAACACAACAGCCAAAGGAAAACAAAGCAACTGGCCAACTAAATTGCACTCTTTATAAATGGCCTCTCTTCTTTTTTTCCCCCCACAGCCCCACTTCAGCACATTCAGCCTGAGGAAGAGCTTTCACCACGCTGCTCGGCTCCGCCTTCAGCTGGAACCAGGGCCTTGGCCTTTGGCAGGAGGGTCGCCAGCAGACACCGCGTCCTGCGAGAGCACAAGCCTGCTTTCACACGCAGCGCGTCTCCAGACACCTACACAACTGGCAAGAGCACTAACAGCACGTCTAGCCTCACGTTCCTACCAGCTCCACTTTTAAGCAGGGGTGAAGCCTTCCCCAAAACTTCCTAGCAATTTGCAGACTTCAGCTATGGGATGTGTTGTCTGAGGGTAAAGGATCAATCGACCGAAAAACAAACCAAAAAAAGACACCTAAATCAGAGAGGAAAGAGTGCTGTGCTGCCTGGCTCCTCTCTCTGCCAGAGAAGGATTCTTCTCTAACATGTAATTGCCATTTCCATTGCAATTGATTCCCATGGCATGGAATGCTCCTTGGGGGATTTCTACAGCCTGACAGATCATGGGAATAGGAACATTTCGCTGATGCTCCAACTGCACAGCCCTTCGTTCCGTTTTGGTCCCTTATTTCACAGCTCAGGGCAGTCTGCTGATGTATCTTTGTTATTGCAAAACGGTCTCCTGTAGGAAATGATCACTTCCTACAACCGCATCCCGGAACGGCGGTCACGCCAGGGACAGGTACCCTCCTTCTGTTGGTGTTCGCTGATTTGAGGCTGATGGGCATCACCCAATGGAGGTGGCCGCTTCGCGCCAGCCAACAGCCAGTATTGCCTTCCAGCCCCGCGCAGCGAGAGGCAGAGCAGCTCCCTGCCGCTCAAATGTCACTGAAGCAAGGCTGTGCTCTGTTTTAGCCAACTGCCCTCTTTTACTGTAACTGGAATGCTGGAGATTGCTGTGCTTAGGACAAGGGCAGCACCGCGCTGAGCTGCACGCAGAGGCAGGGCAGCAGGTGCCCCTGGGCAAAGCGCTTTGCTGCGGGTGCACCGCGTGCCTGAGGCTGGCAATGCCCTGAGCGCCGACCAACCAGGGCATCCCCGAGGCAGCACGAGGGGCACGTGTCAGAAAACACTGGGGACATCTGCCCTGTGCTCCCCGCCTTTGAGGCGGCTGCTGCTGTGCCACCGCCTGGCCCCACCACCCCGCTCCGCATCTCCCCAGCATGAGCTCCTCCTGCCGAGCTCAGAGCCGCGGTGCCCTGCCCATGGCCAGGCAGCGCGCGCTGAAGGATGGGCGCTGGGAGGACAGGCCTCCCCTGCCGGGAAGCTGCAGCGTGCACGCTCTGCAAACCACGCACCTTACTGGGGTGATCGGTCCAGAAGCAAGCAAATGGAGTAAGCGGAGCTGCCAGCATGACTCATGGGGATCCTCAAGCTTTTCCACCCTCAGCAGAAAAGCTGCGGTGCTCTCTGCCCAAGGACACGTCGATGGGAGGCTTTGTCTTTTTCAGTGTTTTTCTTCACAATCCACACACATCCCAGGGTACACAGTATAGAGATTTTGATGATTATTCTTTCCTGCTGTTGTTCTGTGGGATTAACTGCCCTCAAGACCTAACAAATAATATTTTTTTTTCCTCCAAATCTAACAAAACTTGATAGCAAGCTCAAAGCTTCACGGCTGCTGAGCTCAAGTCTCTGGCAGTGACGGACCGTTTGGAACGGCACCTCTCACGCTGGCTTCCAGTTGTTTCGTTACTCAGGCTGGGAACCTCAGGCTGTCAGGAATGGAAAGCCTCAGCGCACCAGACAAGGACAGTGACTCAACACTGCAGTACCTAGGACGGAGCACGTACCCCAGCGGGCTGAGCCCTTTCACACGGGACACGTTCCACAGCTACGTGGTGAGCTGCTGGCTTTGGGGTCCTTCCGAAAAGGACATTTCAGCTCTGAACCTGTCTGAGCAGCGCAGAGTTAGACATGGGAAACTAAGCACCAAGCGCATACATCTACTGTTTTTGTTAGCTTCTAAGCTCTCAAATTTAGATGAAGTATATTTTACTCCCTCTGAGAAATCTCCACGTAGAGGCCATAGGGTGCTGTATAAAAATACAGCGCTAATTTTAGAGAAGCAGTGTAAATTGCTTTCACCACTCTAAAAGGCAAAACCAAACAAAACCAAAAAAAAGGGTAAAAATATCTTGAACACAAAGGTTTTGCTATCATTACACTTGGCAAAAAGCACTTTTCTATTGCCTTCAATGCCCATTTTTTCAGCTACTAGAAATATTCTTCCCCCTCCTCCCAAGACACTCAATTTAATGGGCAAAAATGTGTTTAAAAGAAAACAAAAGCAACGTCGTGGGTTTTTTTGTTTTGTTTTTCGCCTGTAACTCAGCCCTGTACACTCCAGCTCCTTTACAGGAGCCCCTTTGCTGCTCCACACCACACAGCACTACCTTTTCTTTTCACTCCTCACTGCAGCCGCGCAGGCTCATTCCCTGTGTGCTGGAGCTGAAAGCAGTCATGAAGAATTGCAGGTCTGACCTAAGCGTTCTGCGTCTGGACATGCTCTGCATGCAGTTATTAACTGCAGCAAGGAGGGGAGCCTCGCCGACAGCCTTACCTTCTTCATCTCTTTCTTTGTCCAGAGAAGCTGGAGGGTTTTCAGCAATATGAGTGGGTCCTGGCCTGGAGGAGGGAGAAGAAAGAGAGAGAGGGAGAGAGAGAAAAGGGGGGGAAAAACAAAACAAAACAGATTTATTGGCTCTGCGCGGGCAGCCCAGACACACTGGTGCATTGTTTCACTGAAGAGAAATCAGCTCCTCCGTGCCACTGTGTTTGAAACCACCAACCTTCCAACTGCCAGTCAGGATTAAAGTGCTAAAACCCCTCGCTCAGAGATCCTAACAAAATAACAGGCATCATCCATGCATGGCTTTAACTAAACACCCACACGGGCTCAAACACTGAAAAGCTGTCCTGGTGCTTTTACAACCAAATCATGCTGCTGTGCATCAAACGCATCCGCAGCGGTGTCCCCTAGCTCCCTCTTTTTAATATTAAACCAGGACTGTCCTGGAAGAGTAAATGTCTTACACGGTCTGGAAAGGAACTAGCAACGTGCCCGAACTTTTAGCAAAATGCCTCTCAAGTGTCAATCTGATCCCAGCCCATGGACGGCAGAGGGGAGCGGGTGCTCGGCTCTGCTCGCGGGGCAGCCTGGGCTCCGACGGGTGCTCGAGGAGGAAGAAGAGGAGGAACGTTGCTGTGGTTAGTGCCACGCCTGAGGAAAACGGGTGATCAAATGTTTCAAAAGAAGGTTATTTGGAATTATTCTCTTTTACTTTTCACGCAGTTATTGAAAATGGGCGTTTGGTTGTTATTTAGTCTCTAACATTATTAATCTTACCTTTATCATCCATCATACTGTTATTTCTGAACCAAATGCTTAGAAGCATTTGATTTTAAAAGCTGTGACATTTATAATATCTGGTTCTATTTAATCCATGGACATTTACTTACAAACCTTTGATTGAGAATACTCTGAATGGAAATCTCCTACTAGTAGCAATAGTCTAAATGTGAAGAATGAACTTAAAAATCTGAACTAGTTCTCACAAAACACTCCTTGTGCACTTACTGTATGTCCTCTTATGCTTCCACAAAGCCAAAAGAAAAATGTTCAACTGAAAAGCAAACACGCTTGAAATCTCCTTCTGCCTTCCACAGCTCCTAAATAAGCCATTTCAAAATGCGAGGTTTCTCGCTCAGAATCCTATCTCAGTTCATATTTCAGGTCACAAAAAGCTCCTTCAGCTGTGAAAAGCTCTACCTCATCCAACCCAACTCTCAAGCACAGCATTTCTAAAATATTGTAAGCATCGAGCCGATTGCTGGCTGAGCCAAGAGAACGACAGCTTTCCCATTATCTGCTGACCTCTGGGACACACCAGCCAAACTAAAAACGCCACCTTTACAGCTCGTAAGATAATATTTTCGCTCATCTCCAGCTGCTCTGAAATCCTGAACTCTCCAAACACGGGCTGCTCTCAGCTACTGCCTCTCCTCTGGAAAAATAAAAGTCTCCTTCTATAACAAAATGGAAGAAGATCCAGATCCTGTTCCCCACAAAACTAACAGTCAAATTCAGCCCGTGTGTGTGTGCACGCATATACACCCTCTGCTCTTGGCCTAGCTCCCACAGAAATTTATACACACAGGGAAAAAAAAATGCGAATGCAGCGTGTAACCAAATACACTGTAAATCTGAGCTCCACTTACTGCAGCGAACAAGCCGGAATGACACAGGAAATGAGCGCAGTTAGGAAGGCAGTGTTTCACTTCAGATACAGCCAATAACTCAACCGGTGCAAACCTCAATCAACAAAACAAGCCCTGCTCTTACATCATTTTCCCCTACCTCACCTCCCTGCCACTGAAACCAGACCTGCCACTTATTCAATGCATGGATGCATGAAAACCGTCCCTCTGGTCGGTCTTAAGAGACTCCGTGTGGTGCCAGCACGCCGCTGTGCGAGCACGGGCGAGGGGGAACCAGCACTGCCCTCCTGCCCCGAGCCCTGGAGTGAAAGCATCCAGCAGGGCGACTTCCACGCGATGTGGAGGGATGCAGTGGGATGCAGCGGGATGCAGTGGGATGCAGCAGGAAAGAGCCAAGCTCCTGGGGCAGGAGAAGCTCGACTGAGGGCTCAAGGTGCAGCCCGGCAGCAGGGCTGTGCTCTGTGCACGCAGTGCATAAGGAGGAGGTAACTCCCAGGTGATTCTCCAGATCAGGGATTAAACGAGGAGAGGAAGGAAGTACTGCCAGGAACTGCGGCATGCTGATGTTGGAGCAGTTTGGCTTCTCTCCTACCCAGGCAAAACCTTGGAAATTCCGACGGGTGAAACATAGCCAGAGGCTAAACATAACAAAATCACTGACCAGCAGGCACTCCTAGAGCCAAACATGCATGGGAGCATGAAGTAACACTCTTCTTTCACCTGGTCCTAGCGGGGGGAACACTGTGCAGTTCACACTGGACCTTGGGCTGCTGTCCCTGCAGCTAGGAAAGAAGGTGTAGATGGGAGGGCCCGCATCTTTTTAGCTACTGAAGGGAAGGAAGAATTCTTCTTTTCGTTCTTCAGCGGGATCTCCTTGGGGACTGGTGTTCCCTCAGTTCTCCAGGACCTACAAAGAGTGGGAACAACTGTTTTTGGCAGGAACAGTGAAGCAGGAACAGCACTGTTGAGCTCCCATTGGATACCAGACATGATCCTGCTCACCCACATCTGAGGAGGAACCAGCAAAGCAGCAGGAAACTAATGCCAGGATATCTGAGGAGAAAGGACAAGGACCTTGCAAGGAGTTGCATAAGGCTTCCAGGGTGACTCTGGAAAGCAGACAATTGCTCGGTGCCAAAGGGAGAGAGGAAGAAATGGAAGGGAAGAACGAGCAAAGCAAAGCGCCTGAAAACCAAACGGCCATAACTGAACCACAGGTGACAGGGGACAAGAACAAGAAAATTGTGGTGCAAGCTCCAGCCACAGCAGCAGGTGCAAGAAGCAGCAACTACTGGGATGAAGGCTGATAAATGTATTAAAATGATTACAGAGCAATGTCTGCAAAAGCGAGGATAGGCCCTGGAGGCCAGAAACGTGTCAAGAACAGACCAAATCTTCCCTTTTAAAGAAAGACTAAAGGGCTGTGGGCCGTTACGTGTCCAGCAGCGCTGCACCAAAACAGCCTTGGTGGAGGCTGCAGAGACACAGCAGCAACCACCCCACCAAGGCACAAATGACCTTGACATTTTCATCTGACGGTTTCTCCAAACAGTACGTTCCTCTTTTAAAATTTTGACATGAATGACATTTCCTTTCAGTATTTTTCATTACAAAAATAAATTTCCTCTGCCCCGAGTCTGGTACCAAAACTGGAGGAGATGTTGAATCAAACCTTTTCCAGTTCTCAATATCTGTGGTTACATTTCAAAACCATATAAACCACAAGGCTTACATTTTTGAGTTAGAAAAGTGTCTTTGAGGAAAGCCATAAACTACTTTCTGTTCATTCTCTCTTTTCCTTTGTGCACAGATCACTCAAAGCCTGCTGTGATCACAACAAAAGCGGTGCCCGCAGGCTGGTGAGGTAAAGCGGTGGTTTTGCTATTGCGTCCTTGCAAAATTCTGCTGCATTATTCACCAGTTCTGCTGAAACGCCCTGGCAAGAGAAACCCACTCTGTGACTGAGGCTACTTGTGTGTCTCACAGGGGGAAAGTGAGACATCAAACCCCAAAGGAGGAATTTACCAATGAAAAATCTCTCAACACTTTTTCTTTGTGTCAAAAGCCATTGAACACCCCACGGCCTGAGACCTGGAAGAATTACAGTCAACTAATTAAAAGACACAGAATGCAATAAGAAGGGGGAAAAAAGGAAAAGAAAAAGGAAAGGAAAAGGGGATAATGTGACTGAAATGCAAGATCACATCAAGGGGTCAGTCACAGCTGAAATTCCTGGACTGAAATGGTCAAGACCAATATGAGAAAGCTTAAACCTTCTTTAGGCAGACAGCTGACAGCTCTGCCTTGCAAACTAACAGGATTCTAGTACTGGTTTAATGGAACACACAACAAAATATGCAAAACAGACAACTCCCCCCAAAACAATCAGCAAATCTTTACTACTGACTGTTGCTTTGTGAGTCCCTCCAATAACTCCCGAAATCTGCCCTCTGTAAAACCTCTTGTCAATCTGAACAAGCATTTGGAACATTTTTCTGAAAGGAAAATAAAATTCCAAATGCTTCCATGTCACCAGAAGCATACCTAGTCCGTCTGCACTCAGGAAGGGCAGCCTAGGGGCGTACAGGCCATCCTGCATCCAGCAGGCTCCTGTCAGCAGCACCACTGGCACAATGGAAGGGAAGGGGAAGGGGAGGGAAGGAAAGGGAAGGGAAAGGGGAAGGGAAAAATAGAACATGAAAAAAGCTAGGATTATGTTACTGCAACACTGTCCGGTCTGGCCACAACGTCCCTGACTTGCCTTTCAAGAGATGCTCCACCCTCTGTCAGCACAGTGAGAGGCAGATGAGGCCTCCAACACACCTAGGAACGCAATGGGGAAGTTTCCCCAAATCAGTGAGAAATTCGTAACAAGAGCCCCCCTAGGAAGCACGTTCCCAAGCGCTGAGAACTTTGGGCAGCTCCTTGCCTTTCAGTGCTCCTTTCGGAGGAACTGCCACATTTCAGGCCCTGGAGCGTGCAGCTCCAACCCAACCGGGCACCAGGCGAACGCAGCCCTGCTCCCTGCTGCCAGAGGGCCGGGCAGCGAAGGGCTCAGCGCGTCACCAGCTGTGGCAGCCGCCGGCAGGGCTCGGTCCCCTGGTACGGAGCCAGGTACAGATGCACCACCCCGAGCAGTGGGTTTGTCAGCACCGCTGATCCAGCCCCCTCGCAGCAATGCATCCTTCATTTCTGATGAAGAACACATGTCCTAAGTGACTCGTAATGGCACAGCCATAATTTGCCTGTATTTTTCTGAACAGTGCCAGGGATTGTGTTTCCTGCTTCACCCATCATGAAAGGCAACCTCTGCTCGCTCCACACTCATGCTGGTACGGCAGCACGGCTGAGACAGGCACTGTTTTCTGCAAACCCAAGGTCATTTTCTCACTGCTCTCTTTCAGTTTTGAAGATAAAAGTCACAAAGGGCTTTGCTCAATAGACACAACACTATGAAGTAAGTCCTAATCGTGGGTGGGGAGAAGGAAATAAAACTGTAGTTTTCCCCAGAATGAACTCTCCCTGTAAAGAACGAAAAACCAAACACCTCAGCTAGCAACCAAGAAAGCAGAGCTCCAAACCCACACTGGCAAGGCTGGTGCCAGAACAAGGGCAGTGCCCACCCCACAAGGGCTGGGTCTGCCCTCTCCTCCTGCTGCCCCAACGCAGGCGGTGCCCCAGCGAGCTCGGGGACCTCCCGTCAGCCGTGGGGCTCACGCTCATCTCGGGTGAGTGAACGTCTGCGGGTGCTGCTGGAGTACCTGGCACCCAGTGCCCACAGCACTGCCCCAGAATTGCAGATACAATGCAAGGGACTGGAACCTGAGCGGGGATCTGTTGCAAAAGGCACCCTGCGCACAGCTAAAAGCCTCTCCTGGGAGCCTGGGTCAGGTTCACCACAGCGTGCCAGCGAGGGCTTTCCAAAGCTCTTCTCTTGCTCTCACCGTGCTGGCTGCACCTCACCGTCCCTGGCTGCAGCAGGAGCCCCCATCACGGCGCAGCAAGGAGAACTCCGCCCAGCAGGTGCCCACACCACCTCCCGCAGGCTCCCCTGGATCGAGGGGGTCGACAGCCCCGGGTACCAGGATGAACTTGCAGCGCATCCTTCCCCTGCCCCGCAGTTACTTTGGAATGCAGCCTAGCACTGTCCTGGGGGCAGGGAGGTTTACACAAGAGCGTCCGCTCCTATTCCAGGTGCACCTGCACCAAAGCAAAGGGTCGAAGGCTCCTCAAAACTTTCTCACGGCAGAGCCTCTGTCTTAGCAGAAATAGATACTTCCAGGAACAACAGCAGTTCCCTTCCAAGAACCCTGCGACTAAGGGATAACCACTCGCTGAGTCACCCGCATCCCCACTGGCTGCAAGGCTCCAGATTCCCACTCAGAAAAAAGCACCCCAGAGCTATTTGCTCACAGGGAAAGGTCGAGCGTACCAGTGCCTGCAGACAGGCAGAGGAATGCTGCCATAACACCCGGTCAATTTAAATGTTAATTGCATCCCACCACTGAATTCTCCAGTGCAACATTTACAAGAGGATCAGATGTCACAAAACCATTTCATTTCAGAAGCAATAAATCGCTCCGCTTCAGCACAACTTCCAGAGCTCCAACGCTCACTCAGCACGCCCAGCCACCGTTCCTTAAGCGCGTCTCCCGCAAAAGACAAATATCCTTTTGAGACGTGTAACCGTGGTGGTTCAGCTGAACTCCACCAACAAGGCCGTGAAGCAACAGCACGGAGAGGGTCCTTCTCCACAAGGTATGTCTGGCTCGCTCCAGCCTCTGGCTCGGTTTCCAGTTCTAGCTCCAGCTTTCTAGTCGCCAGGGCTTTGAACTGCACCGCACAGACGGCTTCAGATCTCCAAGGGGAAGCAACCACACGCAGCTACCGCAGCATTAAGCCCCCCCACCCCACACCTCCCCTGTCATTTGAACATGAAAGACTCAGCCGTCTGGGAGGTCTGGGAGTCTGGTTCGCCAAAGGAAAGGCATTCGTTATGTGCTCCTCCAGCTCCTCAGTCACACATTGGATTCACTTTCTGTGGAAGTATTTGCATCGGACAGGAGGGAAAGAAAAAAAAAAAAGAGAAAAAAAAGCACCAAAAAATACCCCCAAATGAGCATGCTTCTCACTTGCAGTCTCCTGATCATGAACATCAGCTCATTTTCAGCAGCCAGAATCCTCATTTAACAGCAGCAGCCCCTCATCCCTGTAAGCTGACCAGCAGTGACCGCTGCCGGTGCACCCCCCAACACACGTCCACCGCGCGCTCTGGGCAATACCTGCAGCTGCAAAATCAGTTATGCTTTGGGTCATAGGGCAGACTGAAAAGTCAGGTCAGCCCCCAGCAACTCCCCCACAGGTTTTCTCCTCCACTCAAAAGCACTGGGGAAAGCTCTGCTCTAACTCCAATGAGACAGTTTTTGCTTCACTCTAAGGGGGCTTCAGCATCTGGGAGCTTGTGTTCTGGTTCTCCACCTTTCAGACAGACTGATTTAATAAAAATCTGTGCCTTGCATGTAGGATAGGGAGGTTTAGCTCAGCAATTCTGAAATTGTAGCCTCTGCAATTTGATCTCTCAAGGTGATAACTTGCAATACTGTATGACAGGGTTAGCTCTACTTCTGTTTTCTCTAGCATCTTCGCAAACTCTCGTCACAAATCAGTCAAGCATTCAAAGCCAATTTCATGTTTCTCATTTGATTCTCCTAGACGAAAGCTGGAATTCCCCGGATGCCATCAGCTGAGTTCCCCCCTTCTTGGGACCACTGTTAGCCACACCTCGGTCCTTACTGCTGACTACATCATCACGGAAAAGTCAAAAAGTAGAGATCAAGCAGGAATGTGGTTGGAGAATGAGTTGCACAGGCAGAACGCCCTCAGAGAGAGAAACCTGCATGCTGGAGAGAAGAAAAGGGGAAGCGTAGAGTAGGGGGCTGAGTAAAAGTCTGTTAAATGCAATACAAGTTCTTCCAAAAGAAGAACCCATTCTTTCTCAATGGCAGCAACATTCATTCTGTCACTGAAGGCAAAAGAGGTCGCTTCCATTCTGAGAAATCTGAGTTACGAAAACATAATAGGAAACCTCACAATTTTGCTAATACATACTCTATTTCCCAGTGAGTCAGAAGTTCACATTCTTCTAATGCAACCTCCCAACTGAAAACAATCCCCACACTTCAAGCAAAAGAATAATAAAGCACACATATGCTTCTTATAAAACAATCCTTACAAATAACCATGGGTTTTGTTTTCATAATAGCTAAAATTCATCATTCCCCCCAAAAATGCAGATCAAACAGAACTCACTCTCATTACAATAAAAGGCTTGCTTGCTTGAGCAGAACAGCCAATAACGTTTTCCTCTTGTTTTATTTCTACTTTTTGTCAATGAAGAGAAGGGAAATTTGCTTTCAGCCAGCTGGTTTCAGGCAGGCAGGGCAGTGCCCTCCACCCTCGCTGCCCCAAACCAAACCTGCCTCACCCCAAAACCCCTAAGGGCCCCCGCATTTCTCTCTCTCACTTTGTGCACAGACACCCAAACAACAACAATGACAAAATCCAGGCATTGCACATGGCACACGAGCAAAAGATGCTCTTCAGATCTGGTGCCAACCTGAAAAACAAAGCTGAAATCTAACCAAGAAGCTGCCCAGCCTTGGGCAGGTTGGATGCTAGGAAAAATTCCTTCTCTGAGTTGGTGCTCAGGCACTGGGACAGGCTGCCCAGGGAGGAGGTGGAGTCTCCATCCCTGGAGGTGTTCAAGGAAGGTGTGGATGTGGCACCTGGGGACACGGCTTAGTGGGCGTGGTGGGGGGGGCTGATTGTTGGACCTGATGATCTGAGAAGTCTCTTCCAACCTTAATAATTCTGTGGTTCTGTGATCGCACATCCCCACCCAGTCTCACTGGCCAAGACAGCCACGCAGGGAGCAGGAACCCCTTCCTCTTGCACGGTGGCAAAGGAAAGAATCTCAGCCATCAGCCTGCACAGGCACCTGGGTCACCCCCTCAAACACACAGAGCCCATTTTCAGGTACTTCTACTACACCCTTGTTTTACAAGGAAAAGTGCATCTTCTTTGACATCAGTGGCAATTCTAAAACTAATGTCTTCTAGGCAGGTAATGAAATTCAAATCAATAAAAGCCGAAAAATATGGCAAGTGTTAAACCCTGTGCAACTGGCAACACTTTTAATGTGTTAGCTCTACTAAGGGCTACTACGCACAAAGAGCACCAGCAGCCCCATACTCCGTTAACAACGCCTCCACGGAGCTGGAAACTCAGGAATTTAAATCAACAATTTCTTCTTTTAAGCTTATAAATCCTGCAAAGTTGAAGAAAATCAATACTGTCCAGGATGAAAGCTGGGGATTTCTTACATGTCCTCATTTCTTGGCTAGTCAGTGACTGCCAGAGCAGCAGACTGAACTACAGTTCGGAAAGAAGCATCAGATGCAAAGCACTATCACCAAGCTAAAAAGAGAACATATTTTTTCTTTTCCAGACATATCTGGAAATCCCCAAGTTCGAAACCTAATAAAGCTAAAAGCCGTGAACTCTCTGTCCAAAATCAGTTTCCATGAAAACACGACTGTCAATACCACAAAGGCCTTGTACGGGTTTGGAAGCCACTCAGCTTTCTTTGTAAAACAGCAACATCCATTCCTCCTGGCAGGAGGAATGGGTTGCAACTTGTAGTTGCGAAGGTTAACACCACAGGGGAAGCTGATAACTGTTGGAAGAACTGGCAGATACGCTTTCTCTGCTACAGCAGAGTGAGAGAGCACTTGAGCCTGACGTTCAG
This sequence comes from Alectura lathami, assembly GCA_013399715.1. Taxonomy (NCBI): domain Eukaryota; kingdom Metazoa; phylum Chordata; class Aves; order Galliformes; family Megapodiidae; genus Alectura; species Alectura lathami. Next base: position 257,258 of record VXAV01009754.1, read on the forward strand.
CTCCTCCTCACTCTCTTGCCTTAGAGAAGTTACGCACTGACGCACAGTGCCATGCAAGACAAGTGAGCAATCAAAAAAGCCACGTTTCCAAAAAAAATAGAATACTCACCTAAAACATATCAGGTCATCTCTGAGATCATGCAACAGGATGCTGCCTTAATGATACTCCTTGGCTTCAATAGGTTTAGGTAAAGACAAATGAGTCTGGCAGAGGCACTTCCCGTGGACAGGGGATGGTGAATCAATATCCCGCAGGCTGCCTGTTCCCAGCCTTTTGCATCCAGGCTTTTCCTGGGAAAACCAGCACAACTCCATGACTCGCTGATGAACCAGTGGTAATTTCCCTTCAATCTGAAGTGAGTATCAGTGACCCATAGCTGGGAAGGAGGATTCAGTGCTCAATATCCATCACAACCTGTGTTTTCATCTCTGGCTGGACAAAACAATTACCCCAGGAAAGCTGTAGGTTACACCTGAGAAACCCAGCTTGAGCCTGAAGAACACTTCAGCATTTATGCCAGCATTTCAGAAGCATATTAAAACAGAAAATCACTTTTTCTTTGTTACTAGCTGAGACCATTTAGGTCACTGAAGAAAAGCAATCAGTTTCAAGGAAGCTTTGCTCTAAAAGTATCCCAACGAGATTTAAACTGTTTTTAAAATTAGAAGGTTAAACAGACACCTCTGCACATTGAGAGCTGATATTAGCAAAGTATTAGATTGTGTTAACATGCACAGCTAGAAACACCTGCTCCACTTTCAGTGCCTCAACACAAAGGCTGAGTTCTTCAACTGAAAAAGTCAATGAATTTTAATCTACCCCAATCAAGAGGCATCAACATTTTTCAGCCAAAGCTTTAAACCCAAACATCTTCAGGCTAAGAAATTAAAGAGCACGTTACATTGGCCAGTCAGTGCTTTTATCGACTTTCCAGTCCCACAGTTCCTCTTCACCTGCTCGTTCCAACACAAGTTACAACTTGCACGAACCTTTCCCGTTAGTTGAAAAACAAAAAAAAACAAAGACAAGCTTCAACGGGCAACAGATATCGGTGTCTTCTCTCCAAGTGCACCAGTATTTCTAGCCTTAACAAACCTGCTGAGGGGAAAAAATACAGAAAACTGAAACAAATGTCTCTCTGGTTCTTCTCTGTCGATTTTTGTAACTCTACATGTGTGAGAATTACATACTGTGCTTCTTCCCTCACTGACTTACACATCTGCAAGCTGAACACCAGCTTCTGGGAGATTCACCTTGCTCTGTGCTGCTCCTGTGCTGCCCTGCTCCTACCTGCTCCAGAGCCAGTGACTGGGGACTGGCAGCAGCAGGAAAAGGACCTGGGCGTGCTGGTGACAGCAGGTTGGATCTGAGCCGGCAGTGTGCCCTGGAGCCGAAAGGGCCAGCGGTGCCCTGGGGTGCCCCAGCCCCAGCACTGCCAGTGGGCGAGGGCAGGGATTGCCCCGCTGTGCTCTGCCTGGTGCGGCCTCACCTCGAGGGCTGGGTGCAGGCTGGGTGCCACAGTGTAAGGGCATAAAGCTATCAGAGAGCGTCCGAAGGAGGGCTACAGAGATGGGGAAGGTCTGGAGGGCACAATGTAGCTGAGGCCCCTTTCTTTGTTGCCCCCAGCGCAGAGGAGCTGAGGGGAGGCCCCACGGCGGCCTGCAGCTCCCTCCCAGGGCAGCGCAGGGGCAGGCGCTGAGCTCTGCTCTCTGGGGACAGCGACAGGGCCCGAGGGCACGGCACGGATCTGCCAGGGGAGGGTCGGGGGGTGTGAGGGAAAGGTTCTGCCCCAGGGGTGGAGGGCACGGCACAGGCTCCCCAGGGCAGTGGGCACGGCCCCGAGCTGCCGGAGCTCAAGGAGCGTTTGGACACCGCTCTCAGCCACAGGGGTTGGGTTTGGGTGGTGCTGGGTGGGGCCAGGGGCTGGACTCAGTGATCCCTGTGGGTCCCTTCCAGCTCGGAGTATTTTATGATCCTGTCAGCCTGTGATTCCAGGCCAGCAGGTCCCGGCTGTGTTCTCCCCTCAGGCTGTGGTTTCTCCAGGTGAAGCCCCAGGCGGTGGCACCAGCTCTGTGCTCCTGCCCTGCCTGGGTGCGGGGATGGGCTGTGAGCAGCAGCCCCACAGGAGGACAGACGCGGGCATCTGTGATCCACACTCCTGTGGGACAGTGCATTGAACCAAAGAGAGTTGCTTACATGATGATTTTAAGTCGCTGTTCAGCTTTCCTTGACGTTAAGTATCATACAATTACAAGAGGAGAAGATCAGCCCAGGATGAATCAGGCTCTTTGTACGCAGAGTGCAATTACTGTTTTGCTTATTTTGAAGAAAATAAGGGTAAAGTACTTCTAAATAAATAGATCTCAGAGTGTTGTGTTAGAACAACATCTCGAGCACTAACACTACCATCAAAAAAACCAAGACCCTTCAGATAATGTGTTCTTCAGATGTGTATTTGCTCCCTTTGCTGCTGTCAGAAATCCCACCCCAAGGTGCTGGGCACACTATCAGTTCCTCTGAAAGGTTCCCCCCGTGCAGGATCTGCTCCACACACACACCAAGCTCTCCAGGTCACCCTAAAGTGATTGCAAAATAGCTAAATGCTTTTCAACAATCTGTCTGGCTCAAATATGTCTGTTCTAGAAGTGAGGGACATCACAGGCAGGCTCAGGCAGAAGCACTGCTGACAGCTAGCCTTTGAGTTTGCAACGTTTCTAATAATAGGTACGAGGCAGAACAAAAGACATCACAGCTACTTAAAATAAAAGTAGGGATGGGTATTCATTTGCAAAATGAGTAAGTGCACCCTCTTAAATAAAAATAAAATCATTGAGAGGTTCGAATATATATGACTTGCAAAGTTACAGCTCTTGGGAGGTTAAGAAGAAAGGCAAAGATACCTGACAGCTACCACCAGCATGCTTGAAGAGATTTGCTGGTTTCCATGGTAAATGGGGAGGGTAACGTGACTGCCTGGTTACAATTCTGACTGACGCACATCTCAAACAATCGTTCTCTTCCTGTTCGTATGACATAAGAAAAACAGGATGCTGAGAGGTGTTTATCTGAATGAACAAGATAAGCACGCTCACTGGCATTTCTAAAAGTATAAGATTTAACTCACAAGACGTTATAGATTTTCTATGGAAAAAATTCCAAATGCCTAACGGCTGAATGTGATTAAATTATGCATGGAAAGATCCTTTCCCTACTAACCCGCAGGAAACAGTGGAGGAGCTGTTATATGAGCCATGCATACCAATGGAAAGTCTTTTTAGAGCAAGATACTGAGTTACACGGCTGAATCAAAACCGAGAAAAACAGCTTAGTCTGCAATGTCCTGCAGCCTCCAAACATTTGTATTAGTTCCAAGGACTGCTGATGGTGGGGGTACAGTGAACTGGGGTGCTGCAATGGAGCTACTGCTGCCCCGGGAAGACAGAATGGATTCTAAAGCAGTTTGTGGCTCTGGTCACCACTTCACCAGATTTCTCAGGCCCACGGGTTTTCAATCCACCTACATAATAATCACAGGTACTTTGGAGCATTTTAAAAGTCCATCAGTGCCTTAGCATTCCCTATCACAATTTCATGAGTTCAGGAACTTGCAACACGTCAGAATCACAGAGTGTGGTGCTGCAGTCGCTGCTGTCCACTAACTGGGACAAGCTGGAACAGCCAAATAACACACTGCAGCCCAAAGCATAAAACCAGCTCATGTCCAAAAAGCACAACGCTGTCCCACCGCAGGTTCTGGAGCAGGGGACAGGCACTGGTTTTCACACCCATGTTCCTGTCACCTGTGCTAACATACATGGGTGACACACTTGGCTCAAAACCTCCAGCTCCAGGGCAAATTAATGACAATGAACTGATTGAGCAAGACCACAGGCTGACCCAGAGTGACATCATTCCTCTTCAACTGGGAAAAGAGCTCCCAGTGGGAAGGGAGAGAGGATAAGGTACACATACAGACAGGTACGTCAGAAAATCTACAAGAATTCCAGATTGGAAAGTTATTGTCAGCTGCCATCTTCCTGTGGTAGCATGAAGAATGGGGTGTTCAACAAGGAAGAGGGAAGAGATAAGCGAGAGGCTGGAAGGGGGACTTCTCTCTGAGGTTTAGGAGACCCTTGGTGGATATAAACCACCCAGGGCAGAAGGGTCTATATGGAGTCAAACAAAACATCAGGGAGAGGAACAGTTCAACCCAGCCTGACTTCCTGATGTTCCTGTTTAGGAACTACTATGGACTGGAGTTACAGCCTCCTCAGACTTCAGCCTCAGAGGAAAATTTCTACTGTCAAATCTTTTGGCTTGCGGTGCCAAGAATCAGCTGTTAACCTTGAAGCAGGGACGTTCAACAATCTTCAAACATCCATTTATTCACAGCTATTTAACATGTATATTTAATTTTAAATGTAATATTCATTAAGGCCTTTTGCATGTCACATTCCATGGAAGGAGCAGACTGTACGCAGCACTGCTCCGATCATGCAGAAGCACCACCACGTCACTGTACGCTGCTGGTCGCAGGTACTGACGCTAGAGGCCTGGTTCTAACAATACTGTGCCCTACAGTATGCCAGCCAGCACTGACCTTTTTGAGCATTAGAAAAATTATGATGTCATAGAGTGCAGAAATCTTAAAATCGCATACTGAAGTGAAGGGTAACAAATATGTGGGCTCTGTAATAGTGAGCAGTGGGGAGGAGGAGGAGGCAGACTGGGACAGCTCTCCAAGGAGAGCACAGTGCAGTTGCTAGGGATTAAAACATCAAAGTGCCCATGCACAGCCACAACAACTCGATCCCAAAAAGGGATCACTCAGTGTGAGAGATGTGACTGACTGTAATGCTTACCCTCAGTAATTCCTTGTGCTCTGCAGAGCATCTCCCCTCCAGGAGCTGCAACAGAACTTATGACCCATAGTGGCTCGCAGCTGGTCCACGAGCGAAGACGTTGGCTTTGGGCCCCTGGGAGCACCAAAGCCAATGCATTAGGAGGTCTGCACTGGCTTCCTCGGCAATGCAGACACATCACCAAGCCCTGTGCAAAGCTACCTGAACAACCAACCACACTGTGCGTGAGTTTGTGAGCTGCAGCCACCTAAAATCCTTTCCAAGTGGCTGCCCTCCGCCACCACTATTTTTTTTAAAGACATTTGAAATAAAGGTGTCTGAAACCTCCCTACCAGACTTGCACACTGCCAAGTGTTTATCTCCTTACTAAAATCCTTTTACAGTGCTTACTGTGATCACTTGAACGCTGTTTTGCAAGTCCCACGGCATGGGGGCTGGATCCAGATGATCTTTAAGGTCCCCTCCAACCCCAGCCGTTCTATGACCCTAAATGAGCGAAGCTACCTGGACACACCAGCGCAGGGAAGCACTATCGTAACGACCTGCCAATGATGTGTATTGCTGGGGAGACAGCAGCCCTCCCTGTTTGGATTTTTTCTTTTCCACACTGAGCAGGTGCTGGTTTCTGTTGAAAACCACGCTTCAGGCTATATGTTACGGTTTACCAGGCAGGTAGGTGCTGCATTTCCCCCCCGCACAGGGGCAGAGAGGCACTGAGAAGTGAAGCAGTTTACCCCGAGAGATCCACCAAAGAAAGGCCAGCAGGTGCCGGTCCCGATCTCCCTCCCTTTCCCACCAGCATGGATCTCTCTGCTCAGGCACTTCGTTCCTACTTATCCCAGCCTGGCAGCGGCAGCTTCGGCAGCGCAGTGCTCAGCCCCCCGCTGCAGGCACAGGGGCAGGGGCCACGGGGACTCAACAGCAGCCGTGCCTGGAGCTGCCACATCTCATGCCCACTGGGACTCCATCTGCACCAGTCCCATCTTCTCAGGACTACCAAAGAAATAAAAACAAAATCACACCACAGTCAGGAATTCAATGACAAACTCAGTTCCCTGAGAACAGGGGAAGTCCTTCAGGAAAAAACAGATGAGTTTCACTACCTGTGAGAAGATGCAGGGCAGAACATTTCTGTGCAAGAAAGTGGATTTCTACTTCTATGTAAATTTTGTTTTCCCATTTGGTGCACATATTTAAGCCAGTATCAAAGGAACAAAATGCAAACCCAATCATTGTCTCTGGCTTGGCTGGCTTACAGATCAACTCCCAGCCTTTAATTCTAGGAAGTGAGCGACCGCGAGGACTCCTGACAACCAAAGGCCCCCCTCTTTCAATCTGCTTTGCTGTCTGTCTTGGAAGAAGCCAGGTTAACGCTGTCCCATTCAGCCTGCAAGGGAATGTGGGGCAGACAGAAAGAGGGAAAGACGCACAATGCCATACAGAGCGAGACTGCAAAAGACTGAGAGACAAAGATGGGCGGCGGGATGAAAGCGTGGAACGAAGGCAGGACCCAGCCAAGCCAAACAACGTTTTCCTTGAGTGATTACATCTGCTGGAGAGTCCCCAGCTTGCACTCTCCTTGCTGAGAAATTCCTTTAATTGTGTCTAGGACATTTTAAAAATCCCAAGAAAAGCTTCACTGCAGTCATGAAAGCTCTGAACTGCATGAACTTTTGTTTTGCTGAATTAGATAGCTTGCCACATACTTGTTGCAATAAAAGCTGAAATTTCCTTTACAGAAGATTTTTCTGAGGTAGAACACTGGAGAGTGAAAATTGATCATAAATCTTCATTTCTTTTTCCCAAGAAAAAACAAACAACCCTAGAAAAATTCTTCTCCCCTCCAATGTCTGGGTAGCTAAGTAGAAAGAGCATCCAGAAGAAAATGAAAAAAGATACCTCCCCAAATTAGGCAAAATTCAGTAAGATTAAATAATAAGATTAAAAGAATGATCCACGGAGCCCAAGGCTCCAACTCTCGCCAATGACAGCAGAGACAGCAGCTGAGGCTGCTCACTGGGGGCTGCTGGCTGGAAGTGGGCAGCAGCGTGCATGCCCACCATCACCGCATGCTGCACGACAGTCACAGGTGGTTTGTTTCACTTGTGAAAATCCACACCTGCAGGCCTGAAAGATGGCTTACTATTAAGCAAGTTTCAAGTCTGTTAAAGAACTGCGATTCTGTCTCGATGAGAGACTCTTCTGGGGTTACCTGAACCCCACCCACAGCACAGGTCCAGCCCTCTCTTCTGCAGCAAACCTCCCTCACCTTCAAGCCCATTTTCCCAGCATTAACTTGACCTTTACTACTCACTGTGGTAACTAGAAATGCCCGAGGGTTAACAGACTCAAGCACCTCTTTTCTTACCTCCAAAATACAGGCATCTGCCTACATCTAAAAATACAAACATCTGCATCTCAGGCAACTGCAACTCATAGTTAGCAAGTCTGATGGTCAGGAAATGAAAGGAGCCATTGCAAGACACTACGAAGGACAAGGCTCAACATTAAAAGAGCAACGAAACCCACAAGGGGCAGTGAGCTGGCCCCACAGTCACACGCTTCACGATGTCACAGCTGTGACACCAGGAAGGTGAAAGCATGTCTCAGGGGGCCATCAGCAGCCACCCACAGGTGTGCTTTGGCATATGCACATATTCCGAGTGTCTGCCTGGACCTCACCACTTTGCTTGTGCCAAAACATTTCACTGGGCCAGCGTAAGCCGTTCCAAAGCAAAGTGACTTCTCCTCGTTACGCCTCTATTCACGCTGCACCAAGTGCAGGAACACGACCGCCCCAAGCCCTCCCTCTGACAGGCAGAGAGCCCCTCACCTCCCCATCTCACACGGCCTCAGCCCCCAGAAGACCTTTCAGGAGCCTGTCCCATCCACAGTGCTAGCAGAAAGCTCACTCGGCCAAAACATGCATCACTGTTTGTGGGGTCAGTGAACAGAACCAGCCCACACAGGGGCAGAGGTATCAGCGCGGGAGCAAAGAGGATGACTCGTGGACACAGGGCTGGGGAGCAAAACCTTGCCCTTGCACTTCGTTGGCTCTGTTCTGCCAGAGCATTGGCCCTTCCCTCTAACACCCATGGAGAGCTATTGCCAGTTATGTAACAGGCAGCCACCACAGACAGCGATGCACGCTCAGGGTAGGCAAATACCAGGCTAAGGTTTATGTTCTCCACCATGCAAAAGAAGTGGCCTGAAGTTCAGTTAACTCAGACACATTAGTCACAGTCAGGATCTCTAAATCCATGGCAACAGAACACAGCCAGGCTAGGATGTTGCAGCACCATCACCTGCCGCAGGAGCTACTAGCATGTTTGAAAGGATGCAAATGCACAGACAGAGGTCAGGATCATCCAGGTTTGTTTTGTAAACATTATGTCTTAAAGCAACTGTCTGTAGACAGCACCTCTGTCCTTAAGGCAGACAGCCCTTCCAGGCAGAACCACCTCTCTGCCCCCAGACTCTGCTCCTGAACGACATTTCAGCATTCAGGCTGACAGGAACTTCAAAGGATAGAAACGCTAAAAGCTGTAAGGGAACGAGCAACAGTCAGCCTACCGTGATGCTGACCTAAAGACTGAGAGACAGCGAGCCTGCCTGAAACCAGTGAGCAAGGGGACTGCTGGCTCTCTAGCCCCTAACCCCTACTGGGGGCAAGGGGAATGCACAGGCTGATGGACAAGGCTGTCTGAGAACATCGGCTGCAACCATCTCAATCCGCAGAACGGCAGAGGGTTCCCTAAAAGCAGTGGTTTGTCAGGGACAAGGCTGGGGTTTTGTTTTATGCTTAGTTACCCTCCAAGGCAAAAACAAGAGGCAACATTCACTTCCAGTAACTGACAACCAAAGTGGAAAAGGAGTATTTAACAATAAAGTGCAAGAGTCCACCATGAGTAATAGCAACCCATGTGCTTTTATGAAACAATAACACACCAACATAAAATAAATCAGTGTTTTTTAATTTAACAATGTAAATTACCCTCCCACCTGCTGTGAATCTCGTAAGGAGAAAAAGCTGGCTGCATATTCACCAAGCCGTCTATCCCAGCCTCATTCTGTGCTGGCCTAATGCCCTGGGGTTAGACTGTAGGACTCTGTCATCTCTTGCACTCGTATGACCTAAGAAAGGGAATGTGGCCTTTTTCCCACAAGCCCAGAGTGAGAACATCATAAAAGCTGAACTTTAGCCCCCTTTTTGGGCAGGCAGCACAATAGCAAGGAGGATGCTGTTACTCCCTGGAGGCTCTGCTGCTGAAAAACATCACCAAGCTCAAGTAAAAGGTCAGTAGTTAGGATTGCATCTCTTGTTTTCTTCAGTTTTCCTCCTCCGTCAAAGGCAGTTAAACATTCTTTGCACACCCCCCTCCCTCCTTCTGAGAAATGCAGGAAGGAAGTGCTTGCAAAATAGTTTAATTTAAAAGAACACACAATCACACACAGCAAACACTGCCTCAGATTCGGAGCAGAACATTCCTATTGCCTCACAGTCCCCACTAAAGCACAAACGAGTCCCTGCAGCAGCAAAGCCATTCCCCCTCCTCACACCCACACGGAGGCTGCATTTCTACTCCCAAACCCTCTTCTTTAGGGGCAGACACCGTGGGTGCGAAGATCTGCAGCTAAGTGCTGCAGGCAAGCCCCGCGGCTCCTGCGGGTTTCTTAGGACTTCTATCCAGCAAACAAGGGCTGTGGAGCCAGAGCAGGCAGGATGCGGAAAGCCCCATAAGCTCCCCAGGTGCTGCACAGGCACCAGGTGGCAGTAACGGCTGGAGCAGACGCTGTGATCTCGCCTCCGCAGAACTAACCACCTCTGATTCACCGGCCCTGACAAGTGCCTGTTTGATTTCACAGTATGTTTTTCCACCAGTGTTTGTTACCTGCACCTGGGAGTTTGTGAAGGCTGTGTGGGGCTGTTGGATTTAACTGGATCCTCTGCCTCCACTGAATTTATGTGAAAGAACCAGAACAGGGAGAGGCAGCTCTTATTCTTCATCCCTTTCTGTAAAGTGAACGCAGACACTAGCAGTCAATTCACAGAAAACTTCTTTGTCATTGATCACTTTACGCCCTATGATCCCGTGTCCAACCTAAGCATAACTCTCTCAGTGACACAACGTTTGTTTCTGGGCAAACAGCATTTGCCATCACAAGCCAATTTCTTTCGCTTCTCGGAGTCTTGTGCAGTCCTGACGACCTGCTTCCCCTGGGCCACAACCGTCACCAGCACATCAGAAGGGGCTCACGAGCCCCTGCCCTCTCTCCCTTTCTGAGAAGCATCAGCTCTCACAGCCACGGCCACTCGAAACAAGCACCTCCATCCCTCACAGCTCCTCTGCACGCAGCAGCACTTCTGCTCAGTGGTTTGAGCAAACGCGATCATGTTACTGCCGCCCCGCGTTCCTTGCATTGCTTGGCTAGCACGTGGTGGACTGATTTCAAGCTGGCACTCCTGTACTTAACAGGGACACTGTCAGCCCCAGCTCATTTTCTTTTAACCCACTGCTGTTACAGGACATGGTTAGATGAGTAAAGTAAGAGACCAGTGTGTGTAGGAACCGAGCAGGACTGCACACGCTGCCCGTTAGAGCGACGTCTTCTTCCTCTAAAGAGGGTGGCCAGGAGAAGCAGTCCCACCAAAAATTACTTTCTATAGGGAAATACAGAAATTTTGCAAACACACATAAGAAATGTGAACACTTTCCCATGTACAGTCAAGCAGCTTCACAAAGGGGAAGACTAACACTTCTACAAACCAGTCCGTGGCATTCAACGCTCTCATTTCCCTGTCCTTAGACTTCAGGCCTAAGGCAGGACCTGAAACTAGGTCGCTGAGTTTTGATATATTTTTTTATCTTTAAAAGCTGGTACAGCTTCAATCTCACAGCATCTACTCCCAGCCCTAAGTGGGGAGAAATGTGACTTTCCCTGGCTGCAGGCCTTTGCCCTGATGGGAAGGGCTTTGTTTGTTTGTTGTTGTTTCTACAAGCACGCAGCTATTACTGCTGTTTACCACCCTCCCCAGACCCTGTCCATTTTGTCTCCTTTTCTTTCTCAGTTGGTGTTATTCATGTCCATTTTTAGCAGACTTAAAAAATAAATGTTAGCATTTCAGAAATGCCTTCAGATTTTAAACAAGGACCGCACAGTACCATGCTCTGTAAAGACCTTAAACAAGAAACAATGTCTGTCCCACAAAGCATTTAAAGGCATGTGAGGAGCTCACTCCCCACCCCACCCGTTACAAGCCCAGACAAAGGACAGCTAAAGCAAGAACCAGAGGAGAGGGAACGCCACAGCCACAGCAAAGCACATCTGGCTGCACAGACGAGGTGCTCCTGCAGGGAGCTGGGGTGGTTTCTGACTCTCAGGACAGTTAGGAGTTACACACTGGTTCTTACATAATGGAAAGTACAAACTGCACTGAAAGATGTTACAAATACAACCGCCACATAGGCTGGTATGCACAGAGGAAATCTTAGGGTGAGTTTTACATTTACCATGAAGCTGGACTCCTAAATGAATGCTGCCCCAGCTCTCCAATGACACAAACAGAGAAATCTGGGAGGTGTTCTCACTCCACGCTAATTCACAAGCCCTTGTGCCTGGCTGACAGAGAGGCATGGGCTCAAATGTGGACATGGGCAGCACCCACATGGGGCTTTGATGGCTGATCGCCTTCCTACCCCTCCTTCACTCACAAGCACAAGCCAGTTCCCTTGCTGTTGGATACAGACTCCTGGGAGGCAGTTTTGGAGCATCTCACATCCAAGAATAATAGGATGGCTTCCACTGCACCTACTGGAGAACGCAGGGTGGGAACATGGCACCGTAGCCAGGGCTCCGACCACGTGCACACCCACATTCGGAAAGGCTAACCTGGGTGTTCAGCCTTACACACAAACCATTCAGACTAGATGTACAAGGAAAACTAAATCTCAGGCACTAAAAATTTGCTTCCCCATCAAGTTAAGACTCCAGATATTCTGTCACATCCAGTTGTTCTTCAGGATTACACAGCTGCCTTGAGAGATGTTCCAGTGAGTGCTCACCACCTCGTAACAGGCAAGACTGCTGCTATCAGAACCAAAATGAAATTCCCAGCTCAAATTTGATAAGAATACCAAGGCCATACTGAAGAAAAGAAAACCAAATAGCTGGCTTAAGGAATGACTAAAAAGGGTTACAGAGCAGAGAGGTCTGAAAATATTAACTAAATATCATAGCACAGCTTTTAAACAAAACCAGCAATATGAGAAAAAGATCAAGACTCAGTTCAGAGCCCTTTGTTGGAGAGAGGCACAGGTTTGTATTCGGCAGAGGCAATTCATCTAAAGGTGAGGCCTCCACCTTATTTATTTCCTCCTGCAAGGCATCACAGACTTTTACCTCGTCACTGCCCTACCCTGAAGGCCTGACAGAATCTTCTGCCTCCATAACGCCAGACAACACTGACTTCCTTCCCCTGCGGCCAGACATCACCCTGGGGTGTTGTGGGGCAGAGAGCACCTCTGGTCACTTCCTTGGCTTAAGGCTCCACAATCTGTCAACCCAGGAGCTTCTTTATCAAACGTCAGCCCCTTTTCCTTTCCTTTTTTATTCGTTAAGCTTATTCTAAAGGAAAATTTTGATTATTGTTATATTTGACTAGGAAAAGAAGGGATGAAAACCCTCAGTAACCTGCTGTCAGACAGAGCTTTACAGATCAAACTGGCTCGTGCAAGAATTCCAGCGGTTTGCACTCACATTGCCTCCAAAGTGTTTATGTGAGACGTGTGTTTTTCTCTTTGCACTGCTGTGATTGTTTGGCTGGGCTGGGTGATGGATGGTGGAGAAGGTTGTGTCTGGAAATGTGCTCCGAAGTCGACAGGAAGCTGAGGGGGCCCTTGCCAGCACTTCCTTCCTGTATACAAGGGGAGGACAGAATGGGAAAAACCTTGGCTGTCTCCTACCCTGAGAAAAGTGCTACCCTTCCAGCTGGATTACAGTAAAAATATTTTAATCTTTCTCAAGATTATAATATCCTTCCTCTCTAACTATAGCTACAGTGCTAGCAAGGCTTAGATAATGAAATGAATTGACAATGGAAAACTTAGGTGGCTACAGAAGGCCGGTGATAGAATCTGAGCACATGGATCCAAATTTAAAGACCCCTGGCTTGACCAGTGGGTCAGACCTGTGTAACCCAGAACCCTGACAGCAACTGGAACCGGTGCGAAGCGCTCCAGCAGAAGGTGCAAAGTGCACAGGAGCAATATGCTGGCAACGTGTCCTTACTGACAGCTTCACTCTAGTGCCCGTAACATCTATTGCCCCTACCAGAATAAAGTTGCGATAAGCAGCCAATGAACACTTTGACCACGTGACCCACACCTCTCTCATGAGCACCCAGGATGGTTTGTGTTATGGAGTCTTTCCTTGAATGCCTTTTCCCAAAGACCCTGCCTTGAGCCCTTTTGTGGATGACTCACGGATCTGCACGACATCCTGATGTGTAATTGTCATCTGTTCACTGCAGTAAAAACATGTGCAGAGTTCTAAAGAATAGAGATTCTCTCGCCTCATCCCACGGCCAGCTGGGCAGTGAAGTAAGGAACAATAAATGATCTCCTTTCTACCAAAAGAATTTTCTTAAAATTTTCCTTTTCCATTCTTGAACTCTCAGATTCAATTCCACAGACAAGACCCTTGGTGTTCAGAATCCCAGACACACGAGTCTGCTCTGCCTGCATCCATGTGGACAATGACACGAGGCTACTGGATATGAGGACTGCTGTCTTCGCTGCACCGATCAGGGGATATTTTAACACACCCCTCAGGCAGATATAGTCTGGATGGGTTTGCTTGAGTAATCCTAAAAAAGGGAGGAAGAAACTGTCAGGACTCTTGTGGAAAAAAAAGAAAAAAGAAAAAAAAAAGCCCCAAACCTGTGAGCAGATTGCTCCCATAACAGCCTCTATTTCTGAAAAAGGAATCAGACAAAAAGACCTCACCCATTAACAAAGAATGGGGAACAATGGAAACTGTCAAAAAATAGCCCTCACGTCAGAACTAAGAATGCCCCTTTACACATCCAAAAAAGCACACAGCTGAGCAAGAGCCTGGGAGGCTGTCAGGCACCGCTTCTGGCTTACATGTATCCCAGGCCCTTCTGCTTTGCAGAAACTGACAGAAGTACTGGCTGATACTGAATTCCAGTAACCAAGGATGGGGATGGAAGAAGAGAGGAAATTGTTGGCAGGACTGAGCCAGAGTGAGTAACAAATTCCTGTCCATTTAATCTCTGCAGCAAGGATCTTGACAACGAAACTTCATGGGACATAACATGACAACACGATGGGTGTGCATCTTCCCCAGGTCTTACTTAATAAAGCAATTACAGAAGGAATTCATGAGAAAACTGAACTATTGATAAAATCTGAATGAGCTGTGTAATGCACTGATAAAAATGGTACACACGTCTAAGTACCGGGAAGTTACAGCAGCAATTGTTACAAACATTTTCAACCTGGAATGTAAGTCTAAGAACACTGATATCTAGCTGTGAACCATGACACCTGAAAGATCCTGTCACCTCCATAGCATGCAGTCTGGCACTGAATTCAAAGCTTGTGCTCTACCTGTGACTCAGTGTTCTCCTCCAACAGCACTAAGGAAAATAAATGTAAAGTAAACGATGCTGAGTGACCAGAAGGACAGGCAAATGTCAGGAGAAGCAGAACACTCACCAGCAGGCTGACCACTTGAGCCGCTCTCCTGACTCATCCTCCCACAGGTGGCATCAAGTTAGGATGCTGAGTTTAATGGTCTACAGCTCCCAGCTGGTAGCCCAAGCTCTTGCTTCTGAAAGGAAGAAGGTAGTGTTACGGTCAAACAGTAGGAACATTGCACCGCGTGACAAAGGAAACACCGTGTGTATGGTCCACAGCCTCTGTATGTAAGCAAGACAGTGGAGCAACTATGTGAGTACAGGACTTATAGAAATCATAGGACACTGCCTGGAGATTAACGTCATCTAAGACACTGAACAGCGGCATCTGAAACCTCATGAAAGTCACTACATGTAGTTATAACTACATCTGGATTCCAGGAATGGTGCAAGATTAGATTTAGATTTCAGTTGCACAAACAGGAGTCTTTATCACTGTTTACCTGATCAACAAAACCAAAAGCCAGATCCATCTAACCTCCAAACTGGACAGTCAACGTGAAAGCATGTTATGGCCACAGCCAAACAGCTCCTCCTCTTTGTTTGCTTGCCCTTCCACTCATCACATCTTGACTGTGGTAGAGTTGGGAACAGAACCCATGTCTCCCAGATCCCAGTCCAGTGCCTTAACCACAACATCCTTCCTGCTGAATCACACCGCAGAATTGTTTATCAGGAAGGAAATTCCCCCTTGAGAGCACTCACTCTGAATGTGCTGGTGGAACACAAGTGCTTAGAAAAATACAAATGTACTAGGAATAACAACAAGTGATTTAAGTCACTGTACAACAGACTAGAGGTACATCAGCATATTGTTTCTTGTTGTTAGCAGCAGTACAAGGAAGGCACCATCAAGCAGGACATTACACAGCGCAAGCAGCGCATCCGGCTGTCCTCACAGCAATAGCCCCCAGGTCTTCAGCTGATATGTAACTTCGAAAACATCTATCCCACATTGAGCACTAGGTATACGTCACCCTGAGGGGGAAGATTCAAAAGTTTATATCCTCACCAGGCGCCGTGAAGGTCATCTTTTGCAGCATCACACACTAAGCTGCTAAGTGCAAGCAGCTGTAGAATGTGATCTTGGTGGTCAGAATTAACCTCAGCATCTTGTAACAGCAAAGGGCCTGCTCGTTCTTCAGCCAAAATTAAATGTGAGGCAGAAGGGGACAGCAGAACTGGAGCAAATATTTTTTAACCTAAATGCAGTTTTCCCCATCAGCCTCCAAGAAAATAATATGGTTGTAATTCGTCTGTGATCTGTCAGAGAACACAAACCCCCTGAACTGTCAAGTTCATGGCCCAGGACTCTGAAGAATTTGGCTCTTTTCAGCAGTTGGGCAAAGGAGAAGAATTTCCCCACGTGCAAACACTGGCTTTTCAGGTTGTGTCCCGAGAGAGCCCACCACAGTAACCGCCACAAACAAGGGCCCGGGCAGATTCCCAGAACTCTGACAAGATTTCTTTTACGCTCCCTTTTAAATGTCATTGTATAGAAATTCCAGAACAACTGACTTTTGAGGGGCAGGGAACCAAAACCAAGCCCTCAATCACAATGTCCTGGGGTCACGTCCCTAGATCTAGAGCAGCTTTTAAACAACACATCAGACACGCCTGGCTGACTCCCAAGAGCCGCCCCAAGAGCAGACCCACACAAGACATGCTCAGCCTCCGGTGCACGAGGCTGCCAGGGGCTGCAGGACAGCCGTGGGCCAGGTCCACCCCACAGACACGGGCTGCACCCTAAAGGCTCTGCTGGACCACCAGTCCCACTGCAAGGAAGAGCCTTCCCCCCAGAGGACATGAATGGCCATAAACAGATGGCTGTGGAGGACCCGCTTCTCCCTGCTGACTGCCTAGAGAGTCTTGGTGGCCACCTCAGATGAAGGCTGATCTATGTCCAACCAGCTGATTTCCGTCTCTGTTGTTAATTTTCCCCAGAGCTGAATATATCGGCTCTGCTGTCCCACAGCACACACAGAAACACACCAGAAATTGTCAGGGAAAGCACCAGAATTAAACGAAATCAAATGTCACCGCTCTGGAAGTTGGTATTTTGAATCTGTCATCTATTCTTTCTTTCTGGGTTACTTTCATTGCCTGTGGTTTCTGTATTTACCCAAATACACCTGACTCTCTTCAGAACCCCGTGACAGGACAAAAGGCAATGGACTGAAATAGATTAGATTCTGTTTAAATATCAGAAACAAAACCCAACCTGAACTTGTGAGGGTGATCACAGACTGGAACAGGCTGTCCAGAGAGCTGCAGACGCTCCATCCCAACTGGACGCAGCCGTGAGCCACCTGCTCATAGTTCATTAAGCAAAGACTCCTTACTTTCGGGATGTACACAGCTGAAGACACACAAATCTCACTGTCCAGGGGTAAGGCTGGAGATTTCCACAGAAACCATCATGCTCTCCAAGGCTCTTCCCCATTATTCACCCCAACAAAAAAAACAGTGCTTGCTGCAGCATACCTGTCTCCATTTTGCTCTACACTGCTTCATAGTTTTCCAAGTCATGGCATAAAACAGACATATCCAGTAATCTCTTAAAGTGAAAGCTTCTTCCCAGAAGACACTTTGGAGCACCTCCTCCATGCTTTTGAACAGTAACAAAAAGTCACAAATGCTCCTCAAGATGTCTTTCAACCTTGAATTATTTAAAAACCTCCCAGCCTTGCTGTTTTTTTTTTTATGTCATATGAAAATAAATTAGGAGTTACTATTAAACTTAGTTCAGTTGTTCTTCTTTGAAAAGGCTATTCTCTCATTCTTTGTCTGCTATAGATGAAGTCAGGATCAAGCTTATATACACATTTTTTATTCGGTCAGTCCAAC
This sequence comes from Alectura lathami, assembly GCA_013399715.1. Classification (NCBI taxonomy): domain Eukaryota; kingdom Metazoa; phylum Chordata; class Aves; order Galliformes; family Megapodiidae; genus Alectura; species Alectura lathami. Next base: position 274,689 of record VXAV01009754.1, read on the forward strand.
TTAGGCCTAAGTCAGCTGTGCCCTGAGGGAGGTCGTAACTTCGCCTTCCATCTCGCAGCATGCTGCCATCAGTTTACGGAGGGGAACAACACCGTATTAGAAGGCAATCATGGATGCCCTCTGCTCAGTACAAAGCATTCCCCACATGGCAACCAGCACAGAACAGATGAAGAAACAAGCTACTGCAAATTGCCGCCGAACTGCTTAACCAGGGACATCTAATTCATCTCCAGAGCAGGTGTGGGTACTGCTGAGCTCCTGGTTTGGGGACTAGAGCCTGGCAGGAGCGTTTTGCTTCATATTTAAGAAAAAAGAGCTGAGGATTGTACCAGTCACCCTGAATAACGCGCGTGTTCTGAAGCAAAACGCCCAGTAAACATCCCATACTGCACTGCCCGGACTTTCTGACTACCCCGAAGGAGGGTGGGGAGGCATTTCAGCCCAGCCAGCAGAGCTCAGCCCTGCTTCCTCACTAACAGCTCACTAACAGGGGCCACAACGCCCACCTGGAGGCAGTGCTGAGTGTCGGGCCCAGCACCCAGGGCACGTTAACGCCCCCAGGCCTGCGCTGAGGCCTGCGCAGCCTCAGGGCCCCGCGGCTGGGAAGGGCCCGCACAGAAATCTGCCCCCTCCGCGGAAAGCAGCACCACCAAAACAAGCAGTAGGTTTCTATTTTGCCTGGTTTTGGGAAAAGATTTGAAAGTGTGAAGTGAGAGTGACTTAAAGCTTTAGAAAAAAAGAAGACAATTAGTAGGAAGTGGTATTTATTTGTATTTTTTCCTACAGTGTGATTGCTAAGCCTACCCCACATTTCTGCAACCTGGCTTTTATTACTTTATTGTAGAGAATGTACAAGCACACACAAAGTTATCGTCATTGTGGCCTTCCAGTACCTAAAGGGAGCTTACAAACTGGAGGAAAGCGACTTGTGACATGGGCAGATAGTGACAGGACACAGGGGAATGGTTTTGAACTAAAAGAGGGCAGATTTAGGTCAGATGTGAGGAGGAAATTCTTCACTCAGAGGCGGTGAGGCCCTGGCCCAGGCTGCCCAGGGCAGCTGTGGGTGCCCCATCCCTGGGGGTGCTCAGGGCCAGGCTGGGTGGGCCCTGGGCAGCCTGAGCTGGGGGTGGCAGCCAGCCCCCGGCGGGGGCTGGGGTCAGGGGGCTTTGGGATCGCTTCCAGCCCAAACCATGCTGCCATTCTGTGATCACAGATTCCTCTCTAGAATAAAAATGAATTAGAAGTGAATGTGTAAGGCTAGCCTCAGAAGCCCTACTGAGGGCCTTATCCAAAGTCCATGGGTGTCTTTTCACCGACATTTACAGACTTTGGATCCTGTACTAAATCCAGTTCAGCAGTCCTTTGGCCAGATTTGTTTATTTGGCACCATCAGACACAAAACCAACATTTTGTTCTTCCTAGCACTAAGCTCCAGACTGGTAACCTACAGCACCCAAAGTCTCTCTGCTCCTTTCCTGAATCATGCCACCTCTGACCCCGGTTTGCCACGTATTGCCATTGCCTACACACTGAGCCTGTTCACAAGCCATCCCAGTAGCCTATGTTATTTCAAAGCAGAAAAAGTTCCATATACCAGGTATCTTTGTAGCTCAGGCTGACATGCAAATAGCAGTTTCACCTTTTTTTACAGTCACTGTTTATCACATTAATCTAACTACCCAGAAATACAAACTTCACTTCTCTGTGATAAGGATATGATGGGGGGGGGGGAAAAAAAAAAAAAAAAAAAAAAAAA
>VXAV01009754.1:276788-327686 GCA_013399715.1 Alectura lathami
GACAAAATATCAACAGATATCCATCAAAGCCTGTTGGGTTATCAAGGCTTTCACCTTCAGCATGGTGAAACCCAACAGTTTGACACAAATATATTTTTAATGGAAGTTCCTGTCCAGGTAAGTAACATCAATAATAAGCAAACAGTTGTGATGCCAAGGGCATAAATATAAACCAAACCCATGGAGAAACACCAGAGTTTGTCTTCCTGCACACATGCCACGTGTCCAGCACAACATCAGCATCAACAGCATACCCAGAACAAAACAATCACAGCGTGCTGGTACCAGCCAGGTGACGCAGCATTAGAAACCAAGAAGTTCACAGCCAGTCTTTCACAGCTCATAGGCGACAGTGCACGCCAGGGGCCAGCTGCTTATTTCTGCATGCTGTACTCCTGACAGCAGAGCTGAGCCTCCCTTATAAACGCAGCAGCTTCAGGGGACTGGGTCACTGCTCCCTTCCAGGCAGGGTAAGCAGTTTGCCAGCAGTTTCTGACTGATGGTAATGCAGTGATACGCTACTTCTGCAAAGCCTTTGATATGTTCCCACACCACGTTCTTATCTCTAAATTGGAGAGAGATGGATTTGAAGGGTGGAGTGTTTGGTGGGTAAAGAATTGGTTGGATGGTTGCAGCCAGAGGGTGGTGGTCAGCAGCTCTGTGTCCTGGGGGAGGCCAGTGACAAGGCCAGTGACCCCAGGGGTCCATCTTGGGACCGGTGCCCTTCAACATCTTTATCAACGACTTAGACTGCGGGATAGAGTGCACCCTCAGCAAGTTTGCTGATGGCACCAAGCTGAGTGGTGCAGTGGATACCCCTGAAGGAAGGGATGCCATCCAGAGGGACCTGGACAGGCTGGAAAAGTGGGCCATTGAGAACCTGATGAGGTTCAACAAGGCCACGTGCAAGGTGTTGCACTTGGGTCAGGGCAATCCCAGACATGAGTACGGACTGGGAGAAGAACTCCTTGAGAGCAGCCCTGCAGAGAAGGCATTCTGGTGGATGAAAAGCTGGACATGAGCCAGCAGTGTGCGCTTGCAGCCCATAAGGCCATCTGTACCCTGGGCTGCACCAAGAGAGAGGTGACCTGCAGTGAAATGAATTCTCCTTCCCAAAGGAAGGAAAAAAATAAGAAAAAATAATCACAGGTTGGACTTGAGCTCCTGAAAGCACAGAAGACCTTTAAAAGAGAGGCTTAGTGCCTTCTGCCTCCAAGCTCTCCCACTTGAGGTACACAGTGACTCCCAAGGCATGCGTGAGTCAGAGGAAGGAGCCCAAGCACACGCACACCCACGCAGGGCTCCTGCTGCTGCCTGTCCCACGCAGATCCCGCCCAGACATTTGCCTGTCAGAGCATTTGGTAAGAGCAATGTTGGTCCTTTTTTCATGTAAAGCTGGACAGTCATGACTACAGATGACAAAGTAAATGCATGACTCTCAAGAATTCCTGCAACCTCCAGAATTACTTGGGGGACAGTTCACTATCTGGCTTCCTAGAAGCTAACTGCAACTGATGCTCATTGCAGCAAGAGAGAGAAATATGCCCACTGCCTCCACTGTCACTGGGCTGCTGGCTCAGAGCTCCCGAAGGGCTCCCAGCCCAACATCCCTGATCACATGCAAACCTCCACTCCCACCAAGAGGTTCCCACAGGCCAACAGCATGTGCAAGCACAAACTTCTGTCTGCAAATTCATGTGTGGCACTATGGCTGCTGATCTCTGCCTTTTCTTATTTCCCTTCCCAAAGTGTATATGAAGTCATCCTGTTCCACCAGCAACACCGTCAGGTCCCACTCCACAGAGCAAGTTCTCCTTGCTCATCTGGCTGCTCTTACGCATCAGTCACACTCAGTCTCCTGGAAAACTGACCCTGGAAACAGCCAGCACCACCCAGGGCACAGCTGAAACCAAGGCAGGGCTGCATGCTGAGCACCGAGGCAGCTCTCCTTCCGCAGCCCGGTCCTAGGGAAGGATGCTGGCTCTGCACTACAAGGTGCTGCAGTTCACACCTGCTTTTCTTTTTTCCTTTTGGAGGCTGAAGGAGTGTGACTGTTCGCTGGTCTCTGGCACCCCCTGCTGACAAACCACCACCGATCTGCTCATCCCGGCAGACGCAGGGCGAACACTGAAGTTCCAGGCTGGAAGGGCCATATCCTGCTAACGTAACCCTCAGCTGCTTTTCTGTATGAACCCCTTAGGACTTAGAATTTCTTCTCTCCTATTTGTTTGTCCAGATATTTCCACAAGATAATACTAATCACAGGTGCACCTCCTTCCTCACGGCGTGCTCCGGTAACTGAGCCCACTGCATAAAGGAATCCACCCTACCCTCTTACCTGTGTTACCTAAAGCCTTCTGTGCTTCTCATCCTCTCCACCTACTGATGGCCCCCAGCACCTTGCATGCAGCACCCTTCCTCTCCCTTCTTTCCAAAAAGGCATGCATCAGGAGGGTGACCTGAACTCCAACACTAATTTGGAGAAGGAAAAGGGCAAAAACCAAAGTGTAAGGGTCAAGCTTTGGCATCAGAGGCAGACCCAGCCCCACGCTTTTGATGCACGATTTCCGCTGGCCGCAGCCCCTCTCCCTGCACAGCTCCTACAGCAGCAGCAGGGGAGGGAAATGTGGTCACACACACCTCTGCCATGTGCCCAGCACTGACCCCGTAACGTGTCCAGCACGGGGGTCTCATGCAAAGGGATGCAGGTACAGCAAGATGCCTGAGTGGGATCCGTGGCACCCAAGCTCTCTGCAGTCAGCAGCTACTGGAAGTAAAGGGGTTTGCTTAGCTAAGCGGCTGATGTGATACACCCTGACCATACTGTGTTGCATTTTAGGGTTCCAGCTGAACAACAAACACCAAAACCAGAGAACATTCTGTCTAAAGACAACACTGAACCAGAAACCTAATCTTCTGAGAGGTGCTAACTTTAGAGGTTGATTTTCAGCCTTGCTCTTATCTGCATTTTTCTGCTGCTTGCTCTTTCTGTATTCACATGAAAAAAAGGCCAGAAGAACAAGCTCTGCCTGCCAGTTACCTTACCCTGCGTAAACCAAAGGACTGGCTTCCAGGCTTAACAGGCACTTACACTGGTATTTCCTAAACACTACTTCAAGCACTTCAAAGGGGCACCTAACCAACCAAAGGTTCTCCACCTCAGTAGACAGAACCCTAACGCAGCACTTTGCTTCCAAACACCTTAAAAAGTTATACAAAGCTTTAAAAAAAGTTCACAGAAAACAGAAAAAACAGGTCAGGGTGTCACGCAATTTACAAATTTCGTTTCAACTTGTTGGCCACAACTGAAAACTATGAACAAAAAAAATGAACAACATTTGAAAAAGACTTTAAAAAGCCAGAGGAAAAAATGATCAAGATGACTGTGTCAGTAACAAATAAATCCTTCTTACTAGGATGCAGTAAGGAGATACAGCATGGGTACTGTAAATGTTGACAGTTCAGTAACTCGAGTGCCCCTCCAACAATCTTATTTTCTGTCTTATTTCCAGTCGTGGAATAACCTCACGTTGACACCGTGAGCAGAACAACTGCAGACTCAATATGTGACTTCACCGCTTCCCAAAACAGAGCTGGCGCAGTTTCGTTTTGACTTCTTCAGGATCTCTGTCTGCTTCCCAGCATTCTGATTTCAAGTTTAGACTCCACAGCTAAGCAACGAGGCCAGCATGGTTAACATCTGTCCAGCGCTCTGCGGCAGACAGCATGCGAATGTTCTCTCCCGGGTTGCTGAGGAAGCCTCACTACCTTGCACAAACCCATCCATTTCCTTTTTCTAACACATGAACCACGCTCCAGAGTCCGACACTTGCAGGAGGCTCTGGCTGAGGGGTTCTGCCAAGCGTGGCCGTGACAGCTGAGGCTGCCGTGTGCCAGCTGCTCGCCCCACCTTCCCCTGCCTGAGAGCACAGCTGGCCCGAGCCTGCGCGTCGGATGCCTCCGCTCTCCGTTTTGGCACGTTGATGCGAACAGTGGGTGAAAGTATGTGTGCAGAACTGCTGTGCTGCGAGCTAGAGAAACTGAGATACAAGGACACATTCCTTCTGCAGCACTAATAAACAGTCGGGGACAGCCACGTCCTAAATTATTGCAGCTGTTTGGCCAGCAGACATGAGTCAGAGCACTCACACAGACCACTGCATGCAGGAGCACGATCTGAACTCTTACCTCCTGCCAAATGCTTCACTTTGGGGGGTGATCCTAAGGGATCACCATGAGGGATTCTTCAGCCGTATCTGCACTGCAGAGTGGTGGATGTAGGAGGGTAAGGGTAAGGGTGCAGTAAAAACCATCACCTCCCGACTGACAGATGTTCAAGCAAACTCCCAGACAAGATGGACACGATTTTAGGAATCATGTCATTTAGGGAAGGAGGGAGGGAGGAAGGTTTGTCTTTGATACAAGAGAGTGAAGCTTTCCTTCACCTGGGGCTTTGCTTGAATAGCTGCAGCTATAAACAAAACTCCGGACGCACACGGCTCTACGGGACGGATGAGTAATTTCAGCAGTCCGGTAAACTGTCTCCATCCAGATCTGCTTCCCTTGCTGATCTTCCTTTCTATTCACCCAGAGGAGCTTAAACTATGCCATGCTGATTTCTTCATTATTACCTTCACTCCAGATCAGGTCCAAACACTACAATAATCCAAGGATTTCCCCTCAAATCAACGTTTCCTCTGTTATCCCTGTTGTTAGCAAATCCCTCAGCTCCGCATCTTCCGTCTGGACCGGAGTTAAGGTAGCAGTCTGCAGCTTACTCAGGAGTCAGGCAGCACTCAGGTTGCTGGTAAGTCCCTTTTGCTCTCTGGAAGGCACTGCTAGTATGCAGTGTAAACATTTTCAGAGTTCAGGAGGAATCCCACAAGCTACTGGCATTTTAATTTCTAGGCTATCATATCAGCCTCACCTGGATTTCCTTTGGGTTTTTCTCACTTGAGAGCTGATACACCTTGTCAACAAGAAGCCCGTTGTTTTAGCAAGCTTTACCTCTTAATTGTGTTTGGCTTTGATGTGGGCATCTCTATGTATGGGTCCTCCTGTCTCCTTCAGAGAATGTCCTCTTTGTTCAGCGCCTGAAAGGCAAGTAACAGCCCCTGCCATTTCGACTGTTATTTCACGAACCTCTTCTCAAACTATTTGACATCTCTTCTAAAAGCTCAAATTGCTTTCAGTGCAGCATCAGCTTCAGAGCAGTCTGACATGCTGAGACAGAAGGCAGCAAGGAGGGAGGGACCTCAGATGGCACGGAGCATGGAGAGGCAGGAGCTGCAGCCACCAGAGACCAGCTGCCAGCATCTGAGAGTGACCAAAAAGCCAGAGGAGACGGTGGCTTCACTGCAGCTGAAGATCCTCGCTGCTATTTAAAATAGAAGCCAAGGGGTGACTGATAACTGGCCTGAGATTTTGACCAGTGGACCTCTTTAAAACGCAAGATCAAATCTTAAAATGCACAGGTGGCTTGGTTTGAGAAGACCAATGTCTCAAGCAATCCCAGCCGTTACGTCCAGGGGACTAAAAGCCCCGCGCTAATCCTTCAGTGCAAGGCTTCTCGCTGTTTCCTTCTGAGCATGTTTTATTTTCACTGTCATCACTGAATGATTTCAAGGTCAATTGAGGCTGTTCCTCAAGGCCAATCAAGTCTCTGTCAAGCTTCCAGAGCATGAAGCCAACAACTCCACCGCACTCGCCTTGCACGCACCCTCACCTTGCGCCCACAGCAGGAAACACCGTCTTCCTGGAGCACGGGGCTGCTGCCCGATCCCAGAAAGCCAGAACTAAGTCTGATGACATTATTCACCATACACTGTGCACCAAAATTTCACCTCTTCCCAAGCTATTTCAGTGCTACCTACGCCGTGTGTGACAATATGTTGCTTTCACATCTGCTCTGGGGAGAGGTCTTCACCTTCTAGCTCCTCAACAAGCTCAGAGGTGTCTGAAAGCAGTGCTTACGCCACGAGTGCGAACAATGAGGTCCTATCTGGTGGCAGAAACAGCTTTCACATGGGAGACAAGTTTCAGGGGGGCTGGCATTGTCCAGAACAAGGAAAATTTTGATGTTGAGATTCTCCTTTCCTTGCAGCATTCCTTCCCATGGCAGCACAACCCGCGCAGGGAGCCACATCTTCCACTTGTTTTGACGTATGACTGGAAGATGCTACCTCTTACGGTGAGCCAGCTCGGGCCCTACTTTCCATCCTCCTCCTGCATCACCACCCAGAAAACGGGTCACACAGTTTCAGGAGGAGCAGAGCACTTGAGTTCGAAGGCTCACATGAAGTTCCAGAAGCACTGTGCGCAGCGCTGAGCATGGCTGCCGTGAGACTGGCTGCTCAGACCAAGAGATCCCATGTGCTACAGAAGTCTTCACCATTACCTTCAGAATTTGAGAAAAATGCTGTATTAGCCAGCTTTTGGACTGTTACACATCCATAAACAGTATTATTAACCTGAAAGGCATATGTTTTCTCAGTGTGATTTATTAGCTGCAGTTGTAGTTGCGATAATCACGGTGTAATTTTTCACAAAGTCCTACAGTTTACGCATAGTTTTAACCACCTTTTGAAAGTCCTTTAAGTAATGATGAATCGACCCATAAAACAATAAAAAACTTAGAACCAACACATTATTCTCCTTTAGGCATGGGCAGGAATATCTAATTTACGTCTGCCAAATGATTTGGCATCTGAGCAACTGGCAACAAATTCAAAGTTAAATACCAAAGCCGCGGGCAACCGCTGGAAAGATCAAAATTCTTTCCCGTTTCATTTCAACATGAAATGCCATGTCTGCTCAGGGGTGATAGAATCTAACTCACTTGTTCACAGAGCAGCCAGCTAGCTTCTTCAAGCTAGCGTGAACTGCACAACGTTGCCACAGCGCCGTGCAGCGTCTCTCTCAGTAAGCGTTCCGCACAAGTCCACGCTTGATCAAAGTAACCACTGGAGAGAGATCCCACCCTGCAGAGCTCCCCGCTCCGCAGGTTTGCTCATGCAGATGCCTACTAGAAACTGCAGGGGCTGAAAACAACACAAGGGCACCCTGACTTCTCCTTTGGTACCACAACACAGCCAGCTGGCAGGCACGGTGGAGGCAACGCTGTGGGACCTCTGCTGACACGGTCAGTAAAAGCAACAGGCTGCTACATGCCCTTCTCAGCGTCCCCCCAGCTGATGTGCAACTCAGCTGACGGAGACCAGCACCTCTAGTTCCTTCCTAAAGCCCAAAGAGGCTTCATGCTGAACAGGACCTGCACTGTGCATCATCCAAAGGGTGTTTGACAACAGAAGTGTTGGGTGCTTTGGCCGATGTTACAACAGAATGGTGCCCTGCACACCTGCTTGCCTCTACATTGTTTGCACTGCATCCCTTCCTTACATGCTTTTATAAATCCTTGGAAATTTTTAAAGATGGTCCCAATTATCTTCTCTTCCTCCACCTATCTGCCGTAGTGGCCTTCCATGCTGGGAAGCTGGGCTGTGACTGAACTATTTTTCCTGATGGCTTCAAAAGTGGAAGGGAGCTGTCAAGCACGCACCTGCCCAGAGACAAAGTCTCACAGGTCTCCAGCAGCAACATTTAAACCCAGAACGAGGCAACAGCCCAGGCACCAACACATTAGAACACATCCACTTGAATCTTAAAGAAAAAAAGAAGTGGGACTTCTCTGCCCCAACCAGGATGCCTTGCTGCAACTGAGGAAACCTCTGACTTCGTTATCGAGTAGGGCTGGGTGGGCACAGCGCATTTTAGGCAGAACTGCAGTGATCACACAAATGTCACCCTGTGCCTCCCACCTGCTCCAAAGCCTTCAGGGACACAACTAGGCAATCAGAGGTGACATGCTGAAAATGGAAAACTGCAGACTCCTGATGGTTATTAACCACTTTGAACGCTGAAGCAATACCCTTTGCCAATGCTGTGGTTGGTGAAGTTGGCACAGCCCATACTGAAGGGAAACTTGATTGTCACTGGCATGAAACCACAAGGCAGCAACCTGTGCTGATGAGATGCTCGGGCTGGGTTTCCTCCAGAGGTCCTTTCCCCACCTCTGTTAGTCCAAGAGCCTGTGGAAGACATGGAGACAGAGCAGTGGGGTTAGCAGTGACCTGAGCCAGAGGCTGGTGGCTGGTGCCACAGGAGGAGGAAAGCTGCTCAGTGACAGTAATTAGGGGCTGCCTGTTACTTACTGGCAGGAAAAACATCTTTTCGAGCACCATGCATGGTCCCACAGCACATTCTTACCTCTAAATTGGAGAGAGATGGATTTGAAGGGTGGATAAGAATTGGTTGGGTGCTCACAGCCAGAGGGCTGTGCTCAGCAGCTCTATCTGCGATGGACATGCCCGAGTGGTGTCCGCCAGGGGCCTCTCTTGGGATTCTCTTGGGACTCTTCAACACCTTTGAAGAGTGAAGTGGGCCCATGTGAACTTAATGGGGTTCAAAGATGCTCAGAGGCTGGAACACCTCTCCTGTGCAGAAAGGCTGAGGGAGCTGGGCAGAGCCTGGAGAAGGGAAGGCTCCAAGGAGACCTTGCTGCAGCCTTCCACTACTTAAGGGGAGCTTATAAACTGGAGGGAGAGCGACTTGTTGCATAGGCAGACAGTGATAGGACAAGGGGGAATGGTTTTAAACTGAAGAGGGTAGGTTCAGATTAGATGTGAGGAGGAAATTCTTCACTCAGAGGTGGTGAGGCCCTGGCCCAGGCTGCCCAGAGCAGCTGTGGGTGCCCCATCCCTGGGGGTGCTCAAGGCCAGGCTGGGTGGGCCCTGGGCAGCCTGATTCGGTGGGAAGTGTTCTACACATCTCCCTACAAAGCTCTAATGGAAATTCAGCAAGCGAGGCACAAACTCTGGGCTGCACAAACTCCTGTGAGCCCTGCAGGCAGCAGCAGCAGCTGCAAACACTTTGCTGCACCCAGGCGCTGTGCTCAGCATGGAGCTCTGAGAGGTCCCCGGCGCTGGGCATCCAGGAAGGATCTGTTTAGCATCCAGCTGCACCTATCTCTGCACATATTAATTAATCTTAACAAAGGCTGTAAGAGCTCATACTGTTGACGGCAGGGGCATGCTTGCAGCCCAGCCATTCTGACATGGGAGCACGGTGTCAAACTGTGGCAGCAGTCTGCAGCCCTACGGCCATTCTGCCCCATCTGCGACACGGGACACATTGTGCTCCCCAGCCCGGAGGAGGGACGCGGGGAGGGGGGACGCGGCCACGCGGCGCAGCCTGCCCACTTGCCACCCCCAGCAGACAAAGGGCAAGCTGCACGCTGAGGTCAGGAGCTGGAAGGCACAGCGGCAGTTTGGCCCCGATGCGGGACAGTTCATCCTGACGCTCAGTCCCCAGTGAATTTAGAAGGTGAGACACAAACTGTCCCTGGCCATGAGTACACATCTAACGGCTTACAATGACAGATTAAAAGTATTTGCTCTGTGGCCACAAAACACTACAAAGAATGAAAAGCCTCCAAGAAAAGAACACCAGGAGGCTCTAAACTTAAAGATGACACGAGACACTAAGAAATAGCTGGCTTCTAAGTGATGGCTTAGGAGAGCAATACAGCAAGAGAACAATTTTAGAAAGCTTCCATGAAAAAAAACAATTTGTACAACATTACTTTTTAGGACACAGAATTCTTCCTATGTAATTATTTCTCAATGTTAGTTTATAGAGGCAGCTGTCAATTTAAAAACAAGAAAACCAGGATGTTAACTGTACTAATTCATGCTTCCACTACAACACTTTACAAATACTGAATACTGACTTTATTTCTGTATACCCCTTGTTCCTGAGAAGATATGCAGACTGGAATTGATGCTAACACCAACATTTTGACACAATACCTCAATTCACGCTGTTATTTCTGTATTTCAGATTAGGTTTTATGGTCAAGTCCAGAAGCGTGGCAAAGACGATGTAACACTGAGCTTGGATCACAGCAGCACACACTCTGAATTCCACAGGTTCACACCCTCTTACCTGTGCAAAATAAATAACGGATTTACACAGATCCTTGTGCTGCAGGTCAGAGTCTGTGGGAGGGAGTCATAGAATGGCTTGGGTTGGAAGGGACCTCAAGGATCATCGGGTTTCACCCCCCCTGCCGTGGGCAGGGCTGCCAGCCACCAGCTCACCAGATCAAACTGCCCAGGAGCCCATTCAGCCTGGCCTTGAACACAGCCAGGGATGGGGCATCCACAGCTTCTCTGGGCAGCCTGTTCCAATCTAAACTGGTGATGCTTGTCACAAATTAGAAATAAAGAAAAAAGCACCTAGGGGAAAGCTATAAAGATGAGAGGCCTGAGGACACTAGGACATACCACACATTAAAAATACGCCTTTCTGAGTATAACTTACACCTCACTCTGAATTAGTTTACAGGCAGTTAAATTATGGTTTTGTTTCTCAGGTAACAACAAACTCAGTATGAATATCCCCCAGAGCCCCTCCAGAGGAGGAGCACGGCACTGGCAGGGAGGATGTGCCTGCTGTCCTAAAAGGGAGATGCCTTCAGAGCACTGCTTGCTCAGCCATCTCTTTATCAAACCCTGAGCTAATTAAACAATCCTCTTGTCAAAGGGGACAGTCATTGCTTGTGCGACTGATGCCCTGTAAACATAACGGCATAACCTGCCTTTCTCCCTTCCTTCTCCCCCTGTTCTTCCAAACAGCTGGGGGATGCGCTGCCCGCTCCCCGGGAAGCCCCCGCTCATCTGTCACCCTCCCGCGCTCGCAGCGCGCCGCTGCTGCACGCAGCGTCAGAAGCCAAGCTCCAGACAATGACGCCTCAGATGAGGCCACAATCAATCTGATACCATGCCACCGCCGAGCCCCAGGCCTCTGAAGGGCTGAGCGAACAATTAGCAGGGAGAAAGAACCCACTCCTTGACAGAATTCACAATTAAAACCGTATTGATCTACAAACTGAAAAAGATGCTAAAATGAAAGCGTTGCCAGTAGCCTCTTTTGACTTGAGTACCAAGAAAGAGCTTGCAAACAACGGAGCTTTATCAGACAGCATCAGGCTTGCTCGTACATCTGCGCAGCAAGACGGCAGCAAACGCCGTTGGCCATCCGTTACTGACTCGAAGCCACACTTCTGGGGAGGAGCTCCAGGACCAGGCAGCCGAGGGAAGCCCAGCATCGATTATCAGCCATCAGCGAAAGGGCAACTACTCTGTCACATGGGACGATGACAGCAACAGTTTCCTTGGATGCAGACCCCAAAGGTCTCCCACCTCCAGCAACCCTACAGAGGCGCTCACAACAAACTACTGCCTGTCACAGCTGTCCTTCCCCAAAGCGTCTGTTTCCCCCTTACAGCAACCCAGACGTTTGCAGCGGGACATTCAGACTAACCAGGATTCCATGTTTTGACTGCGGGGTGGTTGTGGTCCTTAAGCAGGGGACACACCACGCCACGGAGCACCGGCCTCAAACCGGGGTACAGCGGAGCCCCATCCTCTGCCCAGCGCGGAGCGGAACCCAGGAGGGCAGCACAGCGGGAAGCCTGCTTCTCTTTGCGCTCATCTAGAGCTCGGCAGGAAAAAAATGTGAAATTTCTCCATTTTTATTTTTATCCTACCACCAAGAGAGACGTGAAACCCATGCTCAAATCCATATGAGCTCCTCATCTCAATCCAAGTTAAACTCAGCAAGTGTAAAGAACACATCTCAAATGAAATATACAAAAGAAAAGCCAAAATGATGTTATCCTAGTAAAACTGCAAAAATTTATGTATCTGTAACAAAGCAACCAGAGCTTTATGGCTCTTCTCCTGCTCTTTCCATTTTTTTGTTTTGTTTTTTTTTTCTTTCCCTCATGCTCCCCCCCCCACCTCATCCCTGCCGCCAAGTTTTAAACAATATCCATGAAAACAGCGGCGCTGAGCCTGCTCTGGAGCAGCCCAGCTAAGGAGGCCACACGGCATCCCAGGGCACTCCGGAGGGAAAGGTTCACAACGCAGCGCAGCCTGCGCGGCTCCAAAAAATGTCAAGCATTTTACACTGGCGAGCATTCCACTTTCTCCCCTGCTCTCCAAGTGGAAGAGCATTCAGATTTCCAAACACATATTGTGGAAAGAATGAAGCACTTCTGGAAAAACTGAAAGACCAATTTTCCTTTCTAAACGTAAAGGTTTATAAATCCATGCAAATCTTCACAACAGGTGAGCGCTTCTGCAAGTACACGGCAGCAATCACACCGTCGTTGTAGAAACAAGTACCTGTTTTTCCTGACCTACATTTTCAGCTCGGCAGGAAATCAAAGCCCATGTCAAATTACAACAGATTTTGAACAGACTTGCACGCACCCTCCAGTCTCAGCTATTAAACCTGTTTGGGGCCAGCGAGTTCACTTTGGTACGAAAGGAGGTACCACCGTTTAGAATTACGCAGGCTCAGCGTTACGTCAATGCCGAGAGGCAGTCTTTTTGTTGTGACACCAAAAAGGAGAGATGGTTTGCCACCGAATTTGGTTCAGCGAGAGCCATTTTCCTCTCCCTGAGCTGCTATCTGTTATCCCCTACATTTATAACAGAAGCCGTGTGGTTAAGCAGACAGAGCCACAAGCATAGCTTTGTCCTGAAGGCCTCGGTACCGAAAAGCCTCCCTGCTTCAGCGGGCCCTGCGTGCATACAGACAAACAGCCACCAAGAAAAGGTATCTCCTCAGCGAGGTCCACCTGCACAGCACAGCATCAGTGCGGGGGGACGCCTCCTCGTGGCCCCGAAGGGGCCCAGAAGGGACAGGAGGGAGGGGAGCTCGTGCTTGTGAGCACACAGCACCACCGTCAGCCTCGGGAAGAAATCCCATCCACTGCACTCGGATCTTCCCGGGCTGCTGTAGAGAGCGCGTAGCAAGGAGCGTGCTCCCTGTCCTCACCTCCACCAGTCTTATTTGCGCCTCGAGCCACAAACCATCCCGCTCTGCTTTTGCCACCATCCGGTTTGCCATAAGTTTGCAAAAGCCGTGTGTGAGGGGAACGCATTTTAAGTTTCCTTTCTTTTCATGCCCGTTTTCAGATCTCTGTAGTTTCACAATGTCCGTGTTTCAGTAAAATTAAAATTGCTGCATTGCAAAACTCATCTGAGACAAAAAGTTCCAATTAAGCTGTCTTTTTAAAAATGTTTTTTCACAACCCTAGCAGATATTCTTGAAAAATGTATCTTCTTCAGGCCAAGTGAAGCGTGTTCAAATCCACTGTGTGCAGCCCCCGGGAGCACGCAGCCGAGCAGCGCTCCCACCTGTCCAGATCCACGCGAATCACACACCGCCGCCAAGCTGGCATGCTGACAGGCGGATTCTCCTGGTGCTATCTATACAAACCAGACCAAGCCTAAAACTCCCCGGTACCCCGCTGAATTCCTGTCTCTGACACAAAGTATGAGGAGCCAGACATCCACCAGCAGGCACCTGAGCAGCATTCTGCTCTGGGAACTGCTGCTTTTGCTTACATTTCTTGATTTATACCTCGTAACTGCAGAACTAACGAGATTCTAATGAAAAGTGGGACATTGCTCATTTGTTTTCCCCCCAGGAGGTTCAGCGTATTTTCAACAAGCATGCTACTGATTAAAACAAGAGGTGATGGTTTTGAGAAGCTGGAACATAAACCTGTTCCCAAACGTGCGTGTTCTAAGACGATACACTGGTTTCTGTAGTTTACAACTTCAAAAGTCTCCACTGCCCTTGGCTAAGTTATTTTCTTCAAATATATCTCCATATATTTTACTCGCCACTGCTACATAAACATCTAACCTGTACAGCAAGAAATTGCAGTGAGATCTTGATAAGGCACAGAAACACCAACCCTTTGCTTATTTTGCTTCTTCCCTGCTCCAAACAAATCACTCCAAAACGCTGCGGATGTAAAACATAAGACTGTAACTAGTTCTTAAAGACTGACAGGAACTTGCAACTGAGCAACTAAATACAGTCAGGTGCAGGGAACATCAGTAGCATCTCCACAGCTCTCCGTACAGAAAAGCTGTCGATTTGACCAAGCATACTGGACACACCTCAAAGAGCACCCACTAACCATCAGCATTAGGCCGATCGCTTTAAAAACAGCGGTGTTAAGAACACACAGGCCTGTCGTGTGACGGTGGGGTCTCACATCCGTAACGCTTTCCTGCGTAGCTGTTACTCAGTCCTAGACCTAACACGTCCTAATCTCCAGTGCACCCCACGCAGCTGGTATGCAACCAAGAGAGCTCTGCGCTGCCTTCCTCATCCTCGGTGCAGCTCAGACAGTGCAGTGCTCCCAGCATGTACTGTGGTTCTGATCTGAAACTCAGTCCCTCGATACAGTAGGGTCACTGGGAAATGAAACACCAAACCAGAGTTTTTAAACAGGCCTGTAAATTAGGAAATCAGTTCTATAAACACAAGTATTTGAGCTGTCCGTACGCTGTGGATCACACGGGAGGACCGCCAGTTACAGAAGTCATGGACTCCACACTGGCAGCATTTGCTTTCCAACCTTACATCAAAATCCTGACTCCACCACGCTGGAATTTAACTCCTCAAGACACAAAACAGAAATACACCAACTACAAATTACAGAGGGACCATTTTAATACCTTAATCATTAAAGTGCATTCAGTCACTGCCTCATGGCTGCATTGCACAATCCAGGTTTAAAAGATTTGGGCTGCAGAGGGCAGCTCCTCTGCTGAGGTTAGGCTTGCCCCATCCCTCGCCTCCAACTTCTTCCTCCCTTGCCTATATGCCAGAGGGCAGGGTGCAAACAGCATCTTTTTCCTTCAAGCATTTCACCCCAGCCAAAAGAATCACCTGGTGGTTTTAGGGGAACATAGGATCCAACCCACCAAATCTAAAATGCCCCTTTCCTTTAAAGGCAATAAACGATTCCATAAGGGATCCGGCAGCATTCAGCTGAAGATGAATGTCCCACAAAAAGCACAAGAAAGATAAGTTGTTCCACCCAACTGAACAAACATTTCCTCACAGTCACACCCTCCTCACATAAAAGCAGGAATCTCTCTAAACTCATACTGAACAATTCTGGTGGAAGGTCACAAACAATAACAATGGATAATTAAAACAATAATCAGGCTTAGTAAGACAAAAATTAAAAGTAAATTGTTCATCAGTTTTTTTCCAAGTTACCCAAGCCTCAGTAAGAACATGTTTTGGACAGAAGAGAATTTGAAATTAAAAGATTACAACAAGCTGCTATTCATCCAAGAAGTCCTCCCCCCTTCGAGTACTGTGGGATTCACTGTAGAGCAAAGGGATTTTGTGGGACAAAAGAAAACAGAATGTAACAGACATGCTGAAGAGGTATGTGGGAATAATACATATTCTTACACTGCTAAGTGATTATCCATCCCAAAATCCAACAGGAATTAAAAACAAAACAAAACAAAACAAAAAACAGGAAATCAATTTTTGCAACAGCTAAGAGAGTTCTTGCAACAGTTTGAAGAGCCTCAAATTAACACCCTAGTGCATTTTCTTTTTTAGAAGTACATTATGCCTGAAAAAAAAATCTCATTCTTAGCTGTTAGATTTACAATTTTTTTTTAAACTATGCACAGCAGCTACAGCATACCAGGAATCCAACACACCTGCTGGTACAAGGGGATGAGGGGAATTTAGAACCTATCAAAGTATACCTGCTGCCAAAGATTCTGACAACAGACAATTACCTTCAAAGCTGGCATCTGTTCATTCTTTTTTTGTTGTTGTTCTTATAAAAGTATTTAATCAAAACCAATAGAAAAACTCAACACAAAACAGGGTATACTAAATACCCACGTTATCCGTGGCACAGTAATTACAGGGCTATGTTAACTGCAGTTCTAGAGGCAGCATCAAATGTGAGCCGGAAGAATTCAAAACAACTTTCAGCCCACGACAGAGACAGCCAGCACTGCCCTGTCTCACAGACCAGCACTGTGATCTCCTGGGAGAGCTGAGCTCCTGCAGGAACTCCGGAGGAAAACATCCTCATTTAAAGCCTTCCTCTCGCTCAGCTGGTCTTTAGACAGCCTGAGACGAGCTCAAGAGCTGCTCCAGCCCTCCTCCACCCCCCGTCCCCCAGGAGGACCAGCAGGCTGAGCACATCCCAGCTCTGCCAGCGCCTGGCTCCACGGCTCCCCGACGGCGGGGCACCGCCTGCACGGCCGAGCTGCAGCTCCTGCCCTGAAGATGCGGGAACGGCAGCAGTGTTAAGACCACTAGTAGCATAAAAAACCCACAAAGGAGGATAATTTATCTTCAAATACACCTGTATTTTATGTGGAGTTTTCTATATGGAATGAAATCATACAAAGAACAACTGCTACTCTGCCAAATGCCCCAGCGTCACTGCCTTCAGAGCAGAGGCTGATGGCCAAAAGCAGACAGTACTGAGGATAGAAGCCATGAGGTGAGAAGCAAAGTGTACCAGGCAGTGCTGTCTTTATTTTTCAGATGGGAAGCCGAAACATAGAGGGAGACAAAATTTAGTTACCATGAGGAACACACCAAGAGTTGGCAGGAACTTGTGTGGTCAAACTAAAAGCTTTAAAAAAATAAAAAATTAAACCCCAGCTGTACTGTTATAGCTCCCTGACTCTAGGTTTGTCATCAAGTAGGATTTGATTAAACTATCCCCACCAGTATGGTGGGAAAAAACTATGAAAGACTGTACACAGAGAAAATCTCAGGTAATACAGCAGAAGGGATTTTGTGCCACTCCAATACCCTCCCTCCACTGACCACGTTCCACAGGTTATAAACCATGCACCTCTTATAAGCCTCCACCACCCCTCTTCCCAGTCCCCCACAACATCCTGCTCCTTGCTGTTCCACCAGTCCCATCTGCTTCTGCTGTCAGAGATACTTTCAATTGATACTCTGAACAGTTTCTCTCACTGTGCTTAGCTTCAGGACAGCTGCTTCTGCACGAGACCTCTATGGAAGAAATAGAAACAGAAGCCGGGGCTCTGCAGGAATGCAGTTTTTCCTGCAATACGCTGCCAGGCTGCCTCCGCACCCTCCGCTTAGGGTAACGGGCAGGCAGCACTTGACAGACAGGCGCTTGTTTAACTCCATGCTGCAGAGCACATCCATCTTCAACACTGTGAAAGGCAACAGCTCTCTGGAAAAAAAACGTTGGTATGTGGTCATGTAATTAAAGACTGTCATAATTCACACCCACATTGCGGTAGGTTGGTGTTGTGCAGGCATCCTTAGCTCTGGCATTTCCTCATGTTAGGCTACTTGCATTTGAAATCTAAGTAATGTTTTTATCATGCCGCACCATAAATTAATTGTGCAGAAAAAGTAATGTCTGTAGAAAATAATTCTTCAGAGGGAAAACCCAGCTAGATCCCCTGGAAGAATTAAGCCACAGCCCTTGGCTCCTCACACATGCCCCAGGCCCAGGACAGAAACGCATCTCAACAAGCCTGAGCACACGAGCACTCTCACTGGGCTTAAAATTAAGCCCACGATAAAGCACCACGCGCTTTAACAAACCAACACTATAGAGAAAACACAGGGGGCTGCGATCAAAGAGCCGACAGCGGAGTGTCACTGGGATCAGAGAGGACTCGGGCTGACAAGGCCACACACACGAGGCTCAAACACAAACCTTTGCATTCCTACACAAAGAAAGGACGGCTAGGAGGCAATGGCGTTGTGTCCCTATCCAGGAAGAAGGCCTCAGCGTGGCTGTGGGATGGATCAAACGCTGAGGGAATGGGCAGCATCAATGAGAAGCATCTCCGGCAACGTGCAGCCAGCGTGGGGGGCCCACAGCTGCGCGGCGAGGCCTCGGCCTCACCCCAGGGCCCGGGCCCAGGGCGAGCAGTCAGAGACCAGGGGACTCGCTGCCAGCCGGGAGGGCCTGGGCGGGGTGAGGGTGGCCAGGGACCTGCAGGGCAGCACTGAGGCACAGGGACCCACAGCAAGTAGCTTCTGAAGGCCGAAAGAACAGGGAGGTGCCAACACGAGCTCTGTGTGGAGACCTTTACCAGCCTCCGCTGCGTGGAAGCACGCTCCAGAGCAGCAGGCACTGCCCGCAGCCCCACCACAGGAAAACTTGAGACGCCGAAGCAGCTCATTAAAGCTTTCTCACAAATGAAGACTCTAAAACCAGCCAACTTCTTGGTCACAACAGCCTGTCTAGTGACCTCCACCCCGAGCTCCTTCCTTCCAGGCACTACGGGAGAGGCGCGCGCTGGCCCCTGCGAGCACGCAGCCGCTCGGAGCTCACGGGCAGCCCCGTACCGGCAGCGTGCTGCCTGCTCCTGCGACTCATAAGCTACAAATTGAAGAAACACACCAGGAGCTGAAATGAGTTTCCGAGAATGAAAACAGCTGGTAAAGAAACAAAAGCCAAATATTCTCCTGGCTGCTGGCTGCATTTTTTTTTTTTTTTTAATTTAGGTTAAAACAAAATGAAAAAAATGTGCTTGGAACCCAAATAGTCTCTGCCTGAAAATGTGGTGTCTAGTCTGAAAAACAGAGGCTTCTGGACACAATGCCAACAAGCACAGGATTCCCATGGACCTGGTGTTTCTCAAGCCCTTAATGTGGTTCAACTTAGGCAAGTGGTTTTAGGATTCCCAGTTTAAAATCTACAACGCACATCTGCAATTCATTTTAGTTTCTTATTTTATTTCTTACTTCTTCAACCAACTCCAAATCATTTTACGAGTTCTTGCAATCCGGTACTAATCAGTTACTCATGCTGCAGGAGTCCCTGCTTCCTAAGAAGGGCTCCCTTTGCACAGCGAGCCAAGCTGTGCGTTTCATCAGCTGCATTTCACTAGAAATAACAGTAACTACCTGACAAAACAAGAATGCTTGGCAATGCTCAATGCATCATTCCAAGACTCAGAAAACTTCTGCCCTAGTGTACAGCACAAACAATTTTCTGCTTCTTTCTTCTTCTGTCAGACTCACTGAATTAAACCAGTGGTGACTTCTCTACTAAAAGGACTAATATAATCACCTATTTCTGAGACAGGGATTTGATCAAGTGGCTTCAGGTTTAAGAATAAGACGTAGAAGAATAAATTTTCATCCATTCAAGGGTTAAAACTTTAAATAGCAGTGTGCCAAAAATTTGGCTGACAGTATCTGCCCTCTGAACAGCTAATCTGTTAGATGAAATGCTGAGAAGACATGCCAAGCAGGGCAGTGACTCTCAGAAGCAATTCTGACCTGGTAAGGAGCACGAACACATGACACAGACTGCCTCTTCACTGCTCTTCTCATTTAAAACACAGCTCGTCTGAAGAAGGGGCTCCATCTTCCCCTGCGCCATGCACAGCACCAGCACTGAGGCATGACCACGCGTTGTGCAGCAGTGGTAAACCCCGCTCGAGAGGCAGTTGATCAGGCATGGGAGGCTGAAGCAGACACGTCCTCTTCCTCATTGTGACACAGATCAAAACCATAGGTGCAGGGTAATTCCTGCTCTTGGCTTCCACAACAAAGTTCACTGCACACAGTGTAGAAACCTGCTCAGCGGAGGACCTGTCAGCAGTCTCCCTGTAACACGCTTTCAGTTCTTTGTAATTTCCATAAACTGTGCTGGCGACATAACAAAGATACTATATTGGTTTCATTCATAAGTGTTCTCCTGGTTGTGGACAGAAATGACACTTTGCTGGCATCACTACATACCCTGGGTACCATCAATTTGAGAATCCAAGAATGAAAGGGAATGGACAGGGCTGCACTTTTGCAATTTTTAACCTTTTCCTTCAAAATATTTCAACTGCTTCTCTTCCCAGAGAGCTCTCAAGGTGAGTTTTGTGCAAAGCTGAAAGATGGACAGTAACGGACTCAAGTTCTCACCAGGGAAGTTCTCATTAGGTTTTAGGGAGGGGGTGGGATTCACAGGAGCATTGGAACAGGCACGCAGAGAGGCTGTGCTGTCTCCATCCTTACAGACACAGCAGGGACAAGTCTCCAAGAAACCTGACATAAGCGAAGCTGGTCCTGCCCTGAGAAGATGAGACACGGGTAATCTCCAGAGGTCCCTTCCTATCTAAACCACGTCATTACTCTACGATCTTCTGCTATGACTCCTCACGCAACGTGTGGGGCTGCTCGATGGGCAGGATACGGTGTTATCAGCACACAGACAACGCCCGGCAGCTCATCTCCATTTTGTCCAGCTCAGACTACGAAACCATTAGCTGCGCTGTGGTTAAGGGAAGGCGGCAAGGCAAAGAGGTTAACTACAGGTTTAACACCAGAGAGGGGATGTTGGTGAAGGTTGGCCCCATATCTCTTGTGGTAGCTCAAAAAATCCCACCCAGCTGTAGGTTTCACTCACCCTGGCACAGAGTGATCCCATACCAACAGCTGTGTGACTCACAGAAATCCCTCTTTTCATAGCACTACGCAAGCGTTGTCAGACAACATCTCTACTGTGCACGGCCTCTTATCAAGTGTGATTTTTCAGCTAGGTTTTACAGCCATTCTGGGCAAACCAGCAATGTGAAACACAGCCAAATCTTTTTTTTGATCAGCAGAAGATAAACCTTGAGCACATAAAAAAAAAAAAAAAAAAAAAGGTGATAACTAAAAATAAGCCTCTTACTGATACTAGCTTACTGATCTGTACCCAGGTTCAGAGTATGTGATTTCTTCTTTTACAGATCTCCCCTAATACTGATAAAATACAGATTATAAACATAGAATGTCCAAAGATAACACACCTCATTTATTCAGTGGAACACGTCACTGCAAGATTTTAGTACAAGCACTTGGAGTCTTACAGTGGCAACAGGCTAAACACCAAAAACTGAATTCAGCTTTGTCTTAGGCTTGTCTTCCTGACAGACTGCCTGCTCCTCTCTCCCTCAGCGCATCGCTACAGCTAACACAAACGGATTCTCATTATAAAGCACCCAGGAAGGACACTCACAGAAGTCATGAATATTGTGCACGTGCACACATGCATGCGTGTGCATGCACACACACAGTCCTTGCCTGAAGGAACTCCACAGTCTGTGGCTTCTCAGGGGTGATGCTGCGTTTGACAGGACTCAGGAGTGGGCAAAGGCAAGTAACTCTGGAAAGGGGGGGCTACAAAGACTGTTTGCAGCTTTGATTTATTTGCTTGCTGAGCCTCAGGAACAACACGTGATTATTAATGCTATAAGCTTATTTTGCAGTTGTCACTCAGGTTACCCTTCAAGCACTCCTGTTCGTAAACCCAGCTGGATTTAGGCTCACCCAGGGTGTACTGAATGTCCCTCAAAGGTGAAGCAGCAGGAGTTGTATTCTTCAGCAGGAAGCCTGTTCAGGTGTCCTCTCCCAGGAAACCATCTCTTTGTCTCCAGATGCTCATTCCTACATTCATGATGGTCAACTCTGAAATCTCTGCCGAAGAGTTTTCCCCTCATTATCCAAATGCAGGTCCCACTGAGACCTGAAGGCACTGAGGGTACACTGCCAGCATTCCGGATGTTCGGCCAAAAGGATAAACAAAGCCATCACCAGCATGGCATTAAGGATCCTGTAAGGACCCCGGGGTACAAAATAAAGACAACAGTAACCACTGTGGTGTTGAATTTAAATACTTCAGTGATGGAGTTATTCTCATTCCCCAGAGGAAGAAAGAGAAATTTTAAGACAGGGTGTTTGTTAGTCAAACAAATAAGTGTAAGTCATCAAGAGGAAAGAGCCTTTTTCTTTTATATTCACAGCATCTTCAAAAGCAATACTTGTTACAACTAATCAAGTCTTTTTGCAAATAGACATTTCCCAGTATGAACCTACAGGCAAATAGTCAGAAAAAGACAGTATTTGCCATCTAATGCACTGGGTTTTTTATCATGTCTTTAAAGTTATTTATAGATTGAAATCTGCTGTAACTGAGTTTGAACACATTTTTCTGAGCCTTCTAAATTGATTTGGATTTTTTTAAGCCTTTATAATGACTTTTCTGAAAATCTAAAGTCAGTGTCCTAAAGTGACATCTCTGAATGCAAAAGCATCTCACTTGCCAAATGCATTAAGAATGGTTAACACACACTGCCCACTGTAAGGAAAAATGTGAGCCAGAAGTGGGGAGACACAAAATCGCGTGGTCACGTCCTGTCACATGGGAGAACAAGCTTAACAAGAACATTACTCTGACAAAAAGGGTCACGGCCCCTTGAAGAGCCAGTGAGATTACGAACAAGAGCATGAGAAAGATGCAGATGCTGTCAGGAATCATCACTGAGTCCGCTGCCTTTGAGTGCAAGCAGGGCCCTTCTAAGATTTCGACACACGTGGTTCATGTTTCCGGGGCTGAAGCAGTATTATTGTAATTGTATACATATACAGATATACTGTAATCAGTATATCTGATTACAAATCAGAGTTAAATATTCATGTCTTCCAGCACACTCATCACATCAGAAACTTCAGTTGTTCAAATTAGCCACGGTTCTGTACGCTGCGCAGGGGAGAACGAACAGCAGCTGGAGAGGATGCAGCCCGACGGAGGCAGCCACAGCACGCGGCGTGCACTGCACCCCTGCAGGAGGGGCAGCCCCACACCCGAACCCAGGGACAGCGCGGTCGCAGGCACAGAGCCAGCTCGAGGGCTGTTGGTGTCCCTCACCCCGGTGTGGGCGAGGTGTTCTGCACAGCGCAGGAGCCTGGGCCATTGCTCGTTTCCCAGAAGGAACGCCCAGAGCTCACGGCCCCCCGCCAGGGCACGGCCACCACGGGCAAGGCTGTTAGGAACCCTGCTTCCTGTTCCGACACCAGAAAACCCTGCTGGGCCTTTCAGGAGATGGAAACCAATACGAACCACCAGCACCTCATCCCACAGCACATCCCCCCAGTCCTTCCGTGGGGACTCCACCCCACGGCAGCGGGTAACCGCAGGCCTCAGGCTCCCTGCACCTCCTCCTGGGCTGGGGGATGCTCCACCGCCGCGCAGGCCCTCCCTTCCCCTAGCACCTCAGCGAGGGCTCCTGGAGGTCAGAGCTCTCACCCACCAGCTCTCCTCTAGCTCTGTCAGCAAAAGGAAGCAGCAGGCCTGCAGCCCTCCCTCTGAAAGCTCCAACTGCAGCGTGGCCCCGACTTCAAGAAAGGGGGCAGAGCAGGGGAAAGGTGAACAGAGGCGGCGGTAGGGGGAACACAAGATACCTCTGCGGTGTATTCAGCATCAGTCAGCATGCAGTAATGTTGACACAACAATATTTTAGAACCACTGCAGAGCTGAGCTGTTGGGCCCTCATCATCTGTCCACAGAAGCCCACAAAACTTGGACAGGGCAACAATAAGCAGGCTGCTCAGCAGATGAAGAATGCCACTGTCAAGCGTACACAGCCGAAGACTAACAGCAGTGCTGACTTTGCCTTTCTGAGTTTCTGTTCAACAGAAAACTAATATTATTAAGAAAATCATTCGGAAGCTGCTATTTCTCTTGCACAGCTCACGTGACAGGAACAACTTCATTAGGGCATCTGTTATTGCTGTATTTGTTGACTTCCTAACGACACATCTGGATTTGATGAGGAGATTCATCAGCCCAGCTGGTAGATAGTTTCCTTCCCTCCTGGCTGAACCACTGACTGCCTCTTTCAAGCTTCAAAAGAGACCAACCACACGATTCAGATGTGCTCCTGTCGCACAGAGCAGGGCAGGCAGAGCTCGCGCTGCTGGCTCGGAAGTGGTATCGCCGAGGGAGCTCAGTTTGCCGTTCTCACTGGCTGTCCCAGGAATGGCAACACGGCAGCTAGAGGACAAATGTCTCCTCATTACCTGCCCAGCTCCAGCACAGCGTAACAATTAGCTGATTATGCTTCTCAGCCTCCAGGATCTGAAGGACAGGCACTGGAGGACCATTCCTCCAGCTTCCTGTTGACACCCTGCAGTCCCCACCTTCTGGACCTTGCAGTCAGATCACGCTGTGCCTGGGCCAGCTGTATGGTATCTTTCAAGCTCAGTGTTTATATTTCGCCTTTCAGCCTCCACATGTTTTCTGTCCAGAGCTCTTGAAGGTAAGCCATGAGCTTCAGCTATTGCATGATGCAACAGCTCCATGGAACCTGAGTCAGTATGGCTGGGTGGACAAGGACCCTCCTCTGCCATCCTTGAAAATCTCAAATTCTGATGAATCCATGTTTAACCAAATACTTGTCTAATCCACTCTTAACGTTCCCAAATCAGAGACGTGACAACTCACCAAGAGACTAAATTCCAGGGATTCATTATTTCTGTTCAAAACATAGAGGAAGAACAGCTTACTGCTCTTCAGCTAACAAGCGTTCTTACACTCTTCCTTGCCCAGACTGAATCATTCCCCTTCCACCTTGTCTCAAAACTCATTTTCTGGACCTCTTTGTTCCGCTCTTGCTCTCTAATTAGTAGCCCACGGCTATCCTCCAACATCCCAGCCTGGGCGCAGTCCTCCAAGCAGAGGCCTTACTGTGACTCACGGGCACAGCAAGATGATTTCACATTCTCAAGATATCTGCATGGGGCTGTTCCCTCTGTGCAGCACACTGAGAGCTGCAGCAGGTCACTGGGGAGACCTGAGTCCGTGGTGCTGCTGCACTCACCTCCCAGTCTGAACTCATGGAAATTGAGCCCTGTACTTTCCATAACTGAGCTGCAACTCGTCATGGGCCCTTTCTCCAGCCTCCCAAAGATTATTTACTTGGTGCACCCACTTGCACTTGCAATAATTCCTCCCAAACCTAGTTTATCACCCTCCTCTCTACAATAGATTTCTAGAATATTTGGTCCTCACTGAAACTTCACATGACCACTTTCATTTTCTAACCCCCAAACATTTACATCTGCATTTAATAACTACAATGTGACAAAGGACAATAATTCTGCATACTGCTTAAACAGTGAAGTACATGGTCAGTGATCACATTGAAGAGGAAAAGGCACATCTTCTAGCAGCTTAATTCTGATCACCTGTAGCCTTTTTTTAAAAAAAAAAAATAAACGTATTTTTAGAATGCTAAGGAAGAAAGTACAAGAGCTAAGACGATTTTCAAAAACAATTCATTTGATCTACTGTGCAGTTTGAAACATTTTTGTCACCCCAAGTGCTTTGCTAGCAATGGTGTATTAAATTAATTTCTAATGTAATTCAGAGCAAATGTTAGTGCAATTATTCTGCCTGCTAAAAGCTTCCCATGGTTCATGCCAAATTTTGCCATGGTATTTTATCACATGATAGCATTTAGCTAGCTGCACATGATTAAATTCAGTTACGTCAGTGAAGGTGCAAAACAGCTCCACACAGCTGGTATCGCACAGGTACTTGGGCAAAATTCACCAAAAAAGAAAAAAAGTAAAATAGATAAGATTTTTCAAGATAATGTTCACACTAAAGAAGCGTTTTCTCCTACAAAATAGTAGCAGAGTACTATGCTACACAAAGCATGAATAAGGACCCACTTAATG
Organism: Alectura lathami; assembly: GCA_013399715.1. Taxonomy (NCBI): domain Eukaryota; kingdom Metazoa; phylum Chordata; class Aves; order Galliformes; family Megapodiidae; genus Alectura; species Alectura lathami. The sequence continues at coordinate 302,214 of VXAV01009754.1, forward strand.
TCACGTTAACACACGGCTAAGGAATGGACAGAAAGGAGAAAAATCAAAGGAAAGTCAGGAAGAACAGAAACTGCAAGCCAGCAGCAAACACACTCCCAAGGGATGGCCACAAGTAACAGAACCACTTGTACACTAGTTCTCCCTCTTTCCTTGCTAACTGGAATTAACAACAGCAAATATTCATTAACAAAGGTAAAATGCATCTGCCCTGCAAGATGCTTTGCAACCTTCAAAATAAAAGCGAAAGCCTCACCAGCACAGTCATTGTAAATGAAACAGAGTGAGTCTAAGCAACCTGGATTCCATTCAATGCAAGGAGACTGTAAGGGAAATTTTGGGAAGCTGTGCTCTGCACAGGCTCAGGCCCCAAGAAACCAGGGGATCATGCCTCAGGAAGCCCCCCTGTGAACGAGCAGACAGGGAGCTGCTCTGCCTCCGGATCAACAGCGCTGCCAGCCAGGGGAAGAGGCTCCTCCTGGTGTGTATGCCCTGATAAGGACAGGGAAACAAAAGCAGCCAGGTTACTGAAAAACAATGGGCCACGAATGATATTTGGTAGGAAGGACCACATACAACAAGTGCAGAACATGAAGTGTGTCTTCTTTGTTAACGATTACATAGCATGTGTTCGTTCCTTTTCTGCTGCATATGACAAAGTTGGCAGTTCTCTGCCAAAACGTGAGAACAGCGTCAGGATGCTATTTTTTTCATATAATCTAGCAAGACAGCATGAATTCTCACAAATTTCTATTGCATTATGCCTACTCTGACAAATACATAAAATAAATAAATCCTGAAGCTTGGAGAAATGTTCAGTAGACAAAATATTCAAATGTTCTTTAAGGCTTTTTTTTTTTTTTTTTGCTGCTTCTGCAGCAAGGAGATGGTGTTACGCTATTGTCTCGAACAGTCTTGAAACAAGTAGGAAATCAGTTGTCATTTTTCACATTTCTAAATGAAAAGTCAAACTAACACAGCAGCTTTCCGTTGGCCTAGAATAACAGATTTCTTCTGTGTTTATAATAAAAAATTTCAAAAACCTCAGAAAAGAGGCATGTAATGTAAGCAAACCATTGGCGCATCTTTCATTCACTGGCTTGTTACAGACCTGTTTATTCAACACCGATGATCCAGTCCCGCTCATGCTTATTGAGCACCCAAAGACAAATAAATGTCTCCACGTGCAGCCTTTGCTCTTCAACACAACGCAAGATTATCAAACCACTGGAGCCCTTCTCCTCAGGGGAGCAGCAGGGTCCGTAGTATTAAGGGATGCACAGACTGAACTAAGAAATTTGGGCAGCAGTGAAGGTGCCAAGGCGATCTGACTACAGAAAGAGTTGTTGTGGAAATTAAGAAGAGGAAATAGTAAATTATCAGCTGAAAAGTTACACCTCTAACCTAAAAATCCCTGAACTGGAGAGCCAGCTTTATTTTCATAAATTAAAGGTAAACTCAGTAGCTGAAAATTTAAGTTTTTTAAAAGTGCACCACAGAAAAATTTCCAAGGAATCTTCTTGGACCTTCCAGACTGCCTCCCTCCTCCACAAGTACACACAGCACAAGCGTGCGCTTACACAATTTCTTCCTAGGCTTCCATAAAACTCGAGCTCAATGGACAAAAAAAAACCTTCAAAAGAACCCAGAGCTCATCAGTAGCAGCAGCTACCACCACACACGTGGAGAGGGGCACAGGAAGGGGCCTGCCACCAGCGATCACGCCCCTCGCACGTCTCTGGTCGCGGGGCTGCCCGGTGACGCTGCCCACGCACCCACAGCCGCAGCGGGGTCAGTACTGACGCCAAAGGAGGCTGTGAAAAGAAAGGGTGCGAAACTGCTCTGCCAGTGCAGCGTAGTTCTGTGCTGCCTTTTTACCCTGACTGTGAGTCGGACTGTACAACACCGAGGTGAATGTAGATCATGGCTTAATAATAAAGGAAAAATTGGATCCATCTCCAGCTGCACAGCATGCGCACCAGGCACCACGGTTCTGTGAAGCAGCTGTTCTCCAAGCTGCCTTCCTCTAAGGAGAACGTTATGTTCCATTCTGCACGAGCTCAGAGGAGCCAGGACTTCTGCTCCTGCTAAACCCACATACATGCAGACCCCTTCCAGGCTATGATGCTTCCTGTATCCTGAAATTACCTCCCGAAGGAGCATCCTCTGGAAATCCCTCGGTTAACACAGATGTCTTGGCCAGGAATGGACCTTTCTGGATCACGCTCACAGACTGTTACTAAAAACTGTACCAACTCACTTCTCTAGCCTCTAGGAATACTGCATGCAACTGACCTTTTTTTTTTTCCTTAAGGACTTCACCCCAGCATAATTACTAAAAACTACTTCCAGACTTGGGAGTAATTGCACATATAAGCCTTTCCAAAAATACCATTATTAGATTATCACTGTGCCCAGTGAGTAAAAAAAAATGATACTCCTAGCACACTACTTAAAAAACCACGCTTACGAGTATGACAGAAACTGTACAATGTTCCTGAAATCTGATCACAACTCCATCTAACAGTCACCCCCATCATACTCTTTATTCTTACCAACTTTCACAATTTTCATGCAAATTTTGGAATATTAACTCAAGCTTCAGCTCAGAATTTTACTGCTATGCACATGTCAAGTTGCACTTCTTTGACAGAACACTTCTACAACAAATGAGACACATCCTACACGTGTATGGCTGGGAATCGTCCCAGAGTGCAGTAAATAGTTCTACCCTGCAATCTAGTAAAGGGTTTCAAAACTGTATTGACAGTATTTCAACAAATTTCTCCCAGTAGGGATTAACAGTAGTTGGTGTTACTGTTTTAAGAAAGAGAAGGTTTGTGAAAGGTGAAACAAAACGGATAACCTTTTCCTGCCCCGTGTGTCACCTGTAGCGGTGGCAATGTGGCAGCCACTCCAGCCGAATCACAGTCAGCTCCAACAGTCATTGCTGTCCTTGTACAGCTAGAAATCCTGCAAAGAAGGCATCACTACAATAAATTAATCGTTTACTTTCCTCAAAGCTGCTCTATTTACAGACTTGGCTGCCACTTAGAGCAAATGCGCCAAGTTAGTTCCTATGGTTCCTGGGCAGTTTGATCTAGCGAGCTGGTGGTTGGCAGCCCTGTCCACGGCAGGGGGGGTGGAATTAGATGATCTCTGAGGTCCCTTCCAACCCAAGCCATTCCACGATTCTGTGATTCCATGGTGATCAGCAGTGCAGTTAACCTGACTGCAGTAAGACAGTCACCACAGCTCGGGGGTTTTGGGTTAAAGCAGTACTTCAGTGACAGCGCTATTGAGCCCTGCAGTGATTTTTGCGTCTGGCTCAGTTCATTACCTTGGGGAACGGCCCTCAGTGATGTGCATGGTGGGAGCAGCACCCTTCACCTTCCCTTCCTGGCGTGGGGAATGCTGCTGCGCCCGATCTGAGGCGCTGGGTGCCAGCACCTCCCTGGAGAACAATGGGACCCGCTGGCTGCTGAGAGCTCTTGAAAATCTGGCACAGAAACACGATGGACTATTGCATCACTCCTTTCAAACTGGGAACTTCAAAGTCACTTGCATGACACAGGCTTTGTATTTCTGTCCAAAAAAAATGCATTTTCACTGAGCGAACACACATTAGCTCTCCTACAAGTACAAACTCAGTGAGAACAAGCCAGAGGCAGCTTTCCTACACGTCAGTCCAGGCAAGAGGACTCCCAGAAGAGAACAGGCACAAACCTTGTTCCCCACGATTCCACCTCTTCTCCCTCACTGGTGCTGAGCAGACTCCTCACCTGATGAGCACAGGATCACAGTATGACAGAATGCTTTGAGTTGGAGGGGACCTTTAAAGGCCACCCAGCCCCACTCCCTGCAGCGCACAGGGACACCTACAGCTGGGTCAGGGTGCTCAGAGCCTGTCCAGCCTGACCCTGAAGGTCTCCGGGTACGGGGCATCCACAACATTCAAGGCCAGGCTGGATGGGTTCCTGGGCAGTTTGATCTGGTGAGCTGGTGGCTGGCAGCCCTGTTCACGGCAGGGGGGCTGGAACTGGATGATCTCTGAGGTCCCTTCCGACCCAAGCCATTCTACGGTGCTATGACAGCCAACTGCTAGCACTTTTAAGGAAAGGTTATCTTCCGTAGCAGAAATAAAATATACTAGTGAAAATAAACTACAGTGAAAGCAAAAATGATTTAGCTATTTAACCTTGTCTGCAACGCTGAAGAAATATTACACAGGCAGCTAAATACAGCACCATGTCTCAAGGCTCAGGCAGTGCCATTCCTCTTACTGAAAGCAACATTATTTTAACTCATTTGCTAAAAACAAAGGGAGGGATGCTTTCTCTTAGCTAGCATTTGCCAGCTGTTTCTTGCCACACCTGTGCACAGAAAACACCTAATGAGGACAGATGAATAACTGAGTTGCACACCCACCTTCTCTGTTTTTCACCAGTAACACACTGCTACCTGTCAGTGCAAAAGAGGTGAATTTTCCCACTATTGCTTAAAAAAAAAAAAAAAATCCTGAGACTGTTTTAACACCCAATCTGTGACATGACACTTGTTTCCACAAAGGAAAATATTCTTTGTACTAACAAGAGACTGGCATTGAAGATGGACACAAAGAAAAGCAGAATGTACATAGCTTAATTTGATGGTTTGCCACTGACTTCAATAAATTCAGGACTCATTTCCAAAAGTGATGAGAGAACCACAGACAGGTGTGACAAATAAAACCTTACCAGACTAACCAGAAGGATTAACTTTTCATAAAAATGCAAAATTCAGGTAAAACGTCCAACAACATTATACAAAAGCTTGCAGCCAACATTTATTTAGGTTCCTTAGAAACGTCTGCTGCGGCCTGCACACGCAGAAGGGCGAGGAGCAGATCTGAACTGCCTGCTGCAGCCAGCCGTGCTACGTGATGATGCACCTTGTGAAACCTTGGCAGCTTCTTATCGGGGAAGCACTGCTGCACAAAGTACTTGAGCCAGCCCAACGGGGATCAGGAAACCCTTGAGCATGGGTTAGGAGCCACGGCTGCAGGGCGCTGGAACAGCCACAGCCCTGGGGGGCTGACGGAGAGGCGCGGGGCTCGGGAGTGGAAGAACTGGTGTGTGACACCAAGGAGAGCACCAACAGGCAGGCAAGGCAGCAACAAAATGAAGCAAGAGCCAAAGGTAGGCTGAGTAGCTAGGAAAAAAAGCTTGACGCCTGAGAATCAATACAGGGAATTATTCCTAAGGGAAACAGTGGAAGCGCTTTTGCGTGGGTATTTTATGAGAGACTGGGCACACCACCAACAAATGTACTACAGGAAAGAATCAGACAATGGCAAGGAAATGGATTAAATGTGTTACTAAGACAATTTCCAGATCCGATTTCTGTGAAGAGAAGACCATGTCCTCACCACTGGATCTGTGGTGTTACCAAAAAGCACTGCTCCATACAGGCCCCAAGTCCCTCACTAGCAGGGGTACAGTCTTCAGACAGACCACACCAAAGACCAAATGGGATCTGGGAGTGCCTCTGCATTGTTATTTTATTTCTGTATTAACGATGGGTCAATTTATGTCCGCAAATTTTGTAAGGCAGAATTCGCTAGGGATACTGAGGAGCAGAAAACTGACACACAGAATAAAGCATTTGGGGAAAACAAGAGGGCTGAACTTGATTAAAAGGAATTAAAAAAAAAAAAAAAAAAAAAAAAAAAAAGAAAGAAAGAAAGAAAGAAAGAAAGAAACCCAGAGGAAAAGAACATTTGAAGACACATATGGAGGAGAAGCGACTCTTCCAAGGACAGATGGCAGCAATGGAAACACTGAAAATGGCTGGCTGGCCAAGCGCTGCTCTGTCTTTGCCTCGTCCTTTCCAGTTCACTCCAGTTCCCCGAAGCGCAGCAGACGTGCCAGCAGCTTTTTCCTGCGGAGGGTTCCCACAGCTGTAAGGAGCACAGAAATGACTGAAGCACCTCTCAGCACCCAGCAGGTCACAGGCACTGCCGGGCGCCGACCACATCAGAGCAGCAGCTCCTTCAGGTGCTGCCGTGGGACGGATCCAATGCCAAGGCTTCCCCTTCAAGGCTGGCTGCTGGGGGTCAGCCGCAGCACCCAAACAAACGGAGCTTACTACGGAGCTAAACACTTTATTCACGGGACTCTCCTGCTGTAGACAACCACACTGCCCGGTTAAAATATCCTCCCCCTCCAAACAGCGTTTTGTCCCCTCGTGGCACACCTCTGCGTGCTGAATTCATCAGCCCTCCTCGCTGCATCCCAGGAAGCCAAGAGCCGATTACAACTGGCAGCCAGGCCAGGAGACGCACACACAGCTGAGGCGCTAAACGGGGACGTGGCCCTCGCCTCATCGTGCCGGACTGCCACCAGCACGCTGGGACAGCTGGTCGGCACCGCACGCAGCAAGGCTCAGCCCGAGGCAGCCTGCAAGCTTAGCAGGAACCCACTGAGCATCCTACACTGCGTGAATAGGAGCTCCTTGCGCCTAGAGACAATTCTTGGGCATCTCTTTGACCGATGCTTTGCCATCTCGTTATCTGAGTGCTCCCCAGTCACCCACCCCTTGAGCTAGCTGCTGGCTGGGCTACTGCACAGTTCCCTGCCCTCCCAGCACTGGAGCACGAACAGACCAAGGGATCCTCTGGCCAGCACCCTGCTCCCAGAGGTGACAACAGCAGACAGCAAGAGAGTCGCAGCAAGATGTGGAGGGTGTGAAGTGACGCTTCACTGACAGTCTTCCACCATAAGGATTGTGAGCTTGACATAGAGGTTGTGTTTGTGGAAGCCTTTGATGGAATTTTCTCCTGCTAATTTATTCAGTTGTTTTTGATGCAGAAGAGCTTTAGCACCCACTGTCATGCATCACATAACTCATCTATGATGCATGAAAAAGTAACTCCTATTCGATCTCAACCTTTCCACTGTTAATTTGAAGTTCCGTAAGTCTTCTATTAGAAGAGATTGTCCACAATCCTTCCCTACTCCCGTTCTTTATTTCACTAATAACATCTACACAAGGTGCTCCACAGCTGGGATCCTCAGTATTGAAGGCCAACAGCATCTCAGTGAATTATCACAGTAGCTGGAAAGCAGCCGAGAACACAGAAAAACAACACAGAGTTAAATGTTGAGAAAACACAGAGTTCTAAACTTGATCCTTTTTCAGAGGAGCAACGTTTTGCTCCATAGATCTTTCAGAAATGCTGAGAGACTAGATTTTAAAATATAAGACCATGGGGAAGCTTCATTTGTTTTCTTTTGGCCACTACATCAGCAGAAAAACTACAGACATCTAGTTGTGCTCTTATACTCCTAGAAATATAACCAGACGCAAACATACAACTCAATAAATTAAACATGAACAGCTTGGACCTTGCAAATGAATCCACTTCTGTGACCAAGCAGAATGTGAACATGGATCGTTCACAAAAGCACCAGCAAGACCTGCCTTTGCAGTACCCCCCCCAAACCTCCACAGGACTCAGAGGCACGACTGCCGCAAGCTCTAGCAGAGGCTGACAAGCTAACAGACTCCTCTCTCCTTTACATTAATTTCAGCAGTAGTTACTGAGGCGATGGGACACATTCTGCTATCATAAGATGGCACAGTAACTGTCTGCGTAACATCTAACACTGAAGACCTCCAGGTCATCTGCTCAAGTTAATGCAGAATATCTAGAGCAAGGCTTCAGTTAAGCAAATCCGCTGAGCCCTGTGTACCTTAGAGCACTGTTTTGAATCCAGTGCTCAAAGCAATGGAAGAGGAGTCCTCAGCCTCTCGTGCAGAGGAACATGATGGTGCACATTCCTCCAAATGTAACACTGCTGTTCCTACAGGAGGTAATAAATATAAAATGAATAGGAGAGCTGTGACTATGCCACCAGCACGGATTGTCATTTAAATCCTTTCCAATTTTAAGAACAATGAGAGCATATGCCTGGGAAGGACTCTGGGGAGCGATACACTTTTAACCCCCCACAGCTGTTTGGTCAAGGGCTCTCCAGGCAGCAGGGCTGCGGGGCGGATGCTGCGATACCCGCGCCGCTTCCAGCGCACCCGGCAGCACTGAGCAGCGGGGCACAAACGTTTCCTGTGTGAACCAGAAGTTCCAGACAGCCCTTCCTGCAAGAAGGCACTTGATCTTCAGCAGTGTGGTTAAGAAAGGAAGATTCTGATCTCCGTTTCAGCAGACCGGTAGAACTGGACTGTAGAACGCAGATGGAGCAGCTTTAAAGTATTGCCTGTGCAACTGCCACTGAGCAAAAAGGGAAGGTCGAAGACACTCCATACAATCTCCATGCTTTTAATGCAATTCTAAAATGAAGTAACAGAAGGATTTGGGAGATTTGGTGTCTCTGCACTGGTACAGCTGGATGCATCTCCCGCAGGCACAGCGCTGCGGGGAAGACTTAGAGGACATGCAACAATCTTGGTGTCATTCAGAACTCAAGGAGGAACTCTGTCACTGTCATTGTTTTCCCTCTGCAAAATCCTTTAAATTTTTAAATATTTATGAATTTTCCTTAAGACTGCATTTCATGAATGCTTCTGCATGACACGAACATTCCCGATAGCATGAAGAAACCAGGACAGGCTACGTGGTTAGAGCAATCTGTGCTCCACAAGGATGAACCACGGCTTCCTTCTGGAGGTGGCTCAGTGGTGCCTGGACACCTACCAGCTTCCTTTGGCAATAAGAGGATAAATCCAGTTCCATGAGCACCGATGTACACCTCTGTTTTCCATTACCATTAGCAATGATGGGTCCAAAGCCCTCAAGCAAACACCTTTCAGATCTCAGCTTCATTAATACCACCATGTTCACGATGGCCATGTTCAGTTCCTACAAGCCATACCGACACGTTCCATGGTGTCTGGTGTCTCCTGCAGCTGAAAAAGCACACTCAGCTCATTTACAGACGCAGTACATGTATTTACTGAGCAGTTTCAGCAAAATTTTGGCTAAAAGACAATGTATACTTAGCTGAAACAGATTGTAGCCACCATATTTTCCGCCTCCTGTTGTACTCTCCACAGTCTTCCGCCCCTTCCTCAGGGCAAGGGAGTCACCAGGGATCGGCTCTAGCTCCCACTGCACAGGGCTGTACAACTGTATCTCCGTGGGGTTCGTGTGAACACAGATGGGAGACAGCAGAAGACAAACGAGCATATTTTGCTTTGCACACCATGCTGCTTTGGGGGGTCTGGCAAATGTCTTCATACATGTGGCAGACAAAGTTTGGCTTGTCCATAGTTAAATCTAAACAGCTCCTTGTAAAGCACTATAACCACCATGCAGGAAATGGAAACAAAGACAAAAACAAACAAGAAAAGGGTAAAGCAGGCTCAAGAACTTTGCTCCTGAAACCAATTTCACAACTGAGTACTCCAGGCAACATTTGAACAGAAACGTCCCTCTGCACCGCAGCCAGGCTCCGGTGCTGGCAGGGCATGGCACCTTGGTTCCCCCTCGGCTCTCTGGAGCTCGGTGGGGCTCTGTCTCACCTGCCTGAAGACGTGCCGGACTGCCAGGTCTCCCATGGCTACCGCTTTTGTCAAAAGCAAGATGCACTTCCAGGAGATCACTCAGCTGATGCACTTTGGGACAACCCGAATCATGCCCTCAAAACCTCCCTCCGTCAACCCCATGAATCCTGGGGGCTACCAGCTCTGCAGGGCACAGCAGATGGCTGCATCTAGGCCCCTTTTGGAGCCAGGCAGGAGTCTTCCCCCCTCACTTCAGCCAGCAATGCAGGTGCTGGCCTGGCTGTGCACAAGGGGAAGGGCAGTAGGCTGCAGAGCACCTGGCACTGCAGCTCTGCCGGGCTGGAAACCCAAGAGGAGAAGGGGGTCACTGCAAAGCCTCGTTTGGGTCCTGTTTAAAAAAAAACAAGCTAACTAAACAAAACCAAAAAGCATCAGCAAACAGCAGTAGGTTAACAATAAAAAAATGTGAATGCAGTCTGGGCACAAAACTAGTTGATTTCAAGCGCTTTCACCTCTAGAAAAGTCAAACAGGACTATATACAGAACCCCAACATTATGACTGCAAAGTGCTTCTGATTTGAAATTGCTTGCAATTTTATGAAACTTATCTAGGAGTATATTTCCTTGATCGAAACTGCAGACTTAATTACTTTAGAGAATTCCTTCATAAGCACTTCCTCCATTTGTGAAACACGTGTGTTTTCCATACCCGGATGTGTTCTTGCTGTTCTCGTTAACAGCTCCCCAGGTCGGCCAAGCTGAGAGCCACAGAAAAATCCCTCATTTGCAAAAGCTTAGCCAAGAATGGCCAGAAGGTGAAACCTGAATTTCTTTAAGAGTCCTAACCATAGCACGCTCTGAGCTGAGGGAGGGTTGTGAGCAAATTCCCTTTCGCTTACAGTTCTGGGGAACTGCAGATAAGGCTATGGTCAAGCACTGGAGCAGGAAAGAAAAAGGAGTAGGTGGTAACAAAGCAACAAGCTGGCAAGGAAACTGAGCTAATGGGGACTGATGAAAATGCTTATCATGCACAGCTACCACTTGAGTCAAGAAAAAAAAAAGATTTGAAAACCAAAATATGATTATTAAAAAAAAGATACTTCAATAAAGATTTTAAATTAGTGTCAGAATTCCCAACTAGACATATCAGTGGACACAGAGGTAGTGGGGGCCATTTTCAGAGGGATCCTGTGATTGTGCAAGAATTCTGCCTTCCAAAGCTCACCACAAAAAAAAAATGAAGAAGAAAAGTCTGTAAACAAAGACTAAATATCTTTTTTAAGAAATTAAAATGCAAACAGAGGTGGACCATGTTATGCAAGAGAGGAAACTCTTACAATAATCATCATTTCCAGTCCTAAAATCCCTGCACCTGGTAAAGGCCAACACTTCTTCAGGTCACCAGAAACAGAAATTTCTTCTGAGGTGCCCTCCAAGATCAGTTTTCAGTTTCTGCTACTTCCTTGGAGGCATACCTAAGAGATGGGGCTACACACGTGAGTGTTAAACCCTGCAGTCAAGATGAAAGGATTTCTGTGATGGTATTTCTAGAAGATCTATACATCTGAGCAACGAGGAGTCTGAGAAAAATCATTCCGTTGGTAAACGCAAGACAAACCCTGGTCTCTTTCTTGCAGCCTCAAGTACAGCTGTCACAAGAGAGTAACGACTGCAGAAGAGATTCCTTCAGCCAGGTTCCACAACCTGCACCAAAACGCCTGAATTCCAGATTAGGTACTGACCACGGAACAGCGTTCGGAGCCGTAGCTCATACACTGTTAGCCTTTTTTATAAAGACTGAACACAGGCAGGGGCACAGACCTAAAGCCTGGCTGCTTCTGTCCCCCTGCTCGCTCTGGCAATGGAGTCACAGCACCCCGCCCGTCCCACTGCTAATAAACTGTGCTCTGCATAAATATTTCCTCTGAGGCTCCTGCAAGCCACCCAGACACCCACCCTTCCTTCCAAGCCTGTCCAATTCTACCAAGCATTCTGCGCAGCATCCCTCAAATGAAGTGGCAAAAGTAGTAAGTTCCAAAGCAAACATGAATTCTCATCCGAATTTTTTTTTTTTGATGACAGAATTCTCTTCGATTTCCGCCTAGGCAAAGGCGCAGGTAATCTTGTCACACGGTCACAGGGTGACCACACACCCGCCTTCAGCATGACAAGGTCCTGTCTCCATTCCCCCTTCTGCACTTCTCACAGCCACGTTACAAACGCAAAGGCCAATCTGAACCAGGAATAACTAAATTAATATAGAGCATCTCCTCCAACCTGGCTCCTTCAGCTTCAAGTGTGAAATAAAAAAACCTCTAAGAGGAGACCATCTGTGCAACACAGCACAGAGGAAACCGCACAGATGGGAGGCATCGCACGCTCCCTTATGTCTTTATCAACACACCAGCTTTGCAAATCTGCCCTAAATAAAAACAAAATTGACAACACATTCTGTCTGAGGCCAGCAGGGCTGCGCACGCCTAGCATGTACTTGGCAGAGCCTGGGTTGTTCTCTCCACTTTTAACAAACAGCTCACTTATAAACGGAACACTTGCTAACGTTCAAGCATGCTGTTGTGCTCTGGTGTCAGGAGGAATGTATTCAACTGAGTCTCCTGGAGGATCAACTAATCTGCCACCAAATCCATAGAGAGGAAGCTGTAGGTTGCTGCAAACCTAGCAGGACTTGACACAGCCTTCTTTTGAGCCACCGGAGGGACAAGCACAGACCTGGAACATTTTCTGCTTCTATTAACAATTTACCAACATGTGAAAATAACATTTTGAAGACGTTTATTTTTACCAGTTACACTAGGTGATGAATACAGCTGAACACTATAGCTGAACACATGTGGAAATGCTTAAGCTGCAGCTCCATTTTCTGTCCAATAAGTCTGTAGGCAAACACAATAAACTCTGTCACACTCAGGGCAACTGAACATATGTCGCAAAAACAACCAACAAAAAAACCAGTTTGTTTTCTTAAAAAATGTTTTCTTCATTTATTTTGTAGGAGTATCTGACAGAAGAGGGATTAGCAGGAACAGACAGGTACAGGTAGAGCCAAGCACGATTAACGGGAGCAAGGCACCAAAGGCCAGCTGTACCTACGCGTCTTCAGCCAGCCGGTACCGCGCCCGGCACAGCCGTTAGCAGCCAACAGCCAAGGCAGAGAACTGGGCAGCGGCACTGCCCAGCGCATCCCCTGAGCCCCACCAGTTGTGGCGTAAGATCCCCACGAGCTGGGCCTTCTGTCTCGGGACGAACCGAACTTTGTAGGTCACTCATCCAAGGGCACCACAAGTACTGGACCATCCTAACCCTGGTGTCTGATGAGCCTTTCAGGTCCTTTGGTTTGTCAAGTGCAACATCCTTCTACAAAAGCCACGTTGGCTCCTCCACGCTCACAGAAGTTTCTCACGTGCCCAGTAATTCCGATCTGCATCGTTCTTTCCATGAGACTGCCCAGCAGAGCGCTAGATTTCTGTCCACAGTTCCCCAGTCTCCCTGGAAGTCTCTTCCAAGCTGGCATTATACCAGCCCTACGCATTCTCTACAAAGTTTGAGGATGTTTTCAGTGAAAGGTTGCACACAAGTTTAACAACACAAGAGCTGCTCCCTTGAATCCCTCCTGGGCTGTAACACCAGCTGGCCCCTGCAACTCATTACTGCTCCCTGCTTTCTGCAGTCTTCCAGAGGCAGGAAGGTTTGAGACTGGCTCTGGTGCAGAACCCATGATGAACACAGACACCACAGAGCTGACTCCTCTCTTTCTGTTCCTCCTTCTCCAAGTGATTGTTTCACATATCAGTCTTTAAAGGCTTATGCAAACTTTTAGGCAAGCATCTTACTGCCAACATAGCTGGAAAAGAACTGTTACTTTTTATACTCTCTGAAAGCTGCTCCTCCAAGTTTTTGGCCTTCTGAGTGTTTGTTCTTTTCTATCATCCTCACTTGGTCATGACTTCAGCTTTTGGAAGGATGCCTCTAACTGAAGCCTTTCTCCCTGCTGTTTCACATCGTAGCTCTTCTCGCTCTCTCAGCTGGCTTTTGACTGGGCTGGGCATTTGCTCTGCAGTATAATGGTTTTAAATAATATTCACACCACCTACACACATCTCTCCCTTTTCACTGCTCCTTTCAGCTTCTTCTTGGAAAGCCTTCTCATTCTTGGCTTGATTACTTCTGCAAGGATGTACTAGTGTTCACACTTACAGGGGGCCACTGGCAGTAAAATTTTCCACCAAGTTCTGCACAATTCTCAGAAGGAAGTCAGAAGTGTGTTCCTCTCTGAAGTTATCCTGAAGCTACTGAGGTCCTGCAGACAAACACCCCCGCACCATTCTGTCACTTGAAGGAGCACAGAAAAACGAACAAAAGCCATTAAAGCTGTTCAGGTATCACACTGTATTTCACACCGTATTTTAAATCGCCTTGAGCAGCAAATACTGCCTCGTGCACACAATCACACTGAAGCAGCTTCAGAATCTGTCAGTTATTGAGCATTGACCCAGTTCTAGTAGAAAAACTCTGGGCCTTGCAGTAGTTACAGATGTTTACGGGGTTTCAGAGTATAATGCCCAGCAACGAGAACAAAGAAAAGGCAAAAACCCAGGCAGGCTCTGCTCCCCACTCTCCATGGCCTTTGCCATGTAACACCAGTCCCGGGACAGATTTTTTGTCAAGTCTGTGAGCTGTAGCTGCGTGCACAGGACACGAACCACTGCGGAACCTCAGCACAGACCTCTCTTATTAAGAACTTCAGTTTTCTGTTTTGTTTACATTTTTCATTTACAAAAAAAAAAAAACACCAAAGATGACAAATTAACATAAAAATAAAGAAACACTCAAGGAACCGTGAGAACAGGTTTAGGGGGGAAGGGGAACGTTTACATCATCCTCCAGAGTAAATTGAAGGAATTTTCGGTGCTAGGGACAATATGGCCCAGGGGAGATGGTAATGGGAGAGAAATAAATTCTTTCACCTCTGGGTTGAAATCCAAGTCAGGCTGGCAGTAGCCAAGAACCATTAGCTTAACATCTGCTAGCTGTTTGGTAGCCCATGTGAAGTGACTTATATTCCTCAGTGTCCACATCACAGTCCCACTAATTGGCACCACGTTGGCAATCTAAACAGAGAGGTTAGAGACTGAACTTACAGCAAGCACGAGCTGCAAGATTAGTCAGCTTCAGATTTGAGTACATGTGTGATAAATTACACATTTGGTGTATGCAGCTACATCTAATTGTCCCACCATCCTGTTCTGCCCTCAGAACAAAATCATAAATCCAATCAAGCCAACGCACTGTCAGCATCCCCATGTCAAGCGTTCAGTTTCTGAATTACAGTACACATTATTACGTCCACTGCTATTCAGAGTGCTTAAGCAACTGCTTAAATTTTAAGCAAAATAATGTACAGCGTAAAGTTAAGTATAAGCTAAGGTGTTTGGTTAATAGGTACCAACATCTATTTAAAAAAATCTTTTTTTTAACAGCACTTTTTAACTCAAAAATGCAACAGTCTCACTCAAAATGCAGTAACGATACAGCCCCATAAATCCCAAGGAGCAAGGAAGGCTCTTTTCGTCTTTCCTTCTGCAGTTTCCCAACAAAGAAAAAGAGCAAAGGCACAAAGCTGACCTTAGAACAAGATCCACTAGCTTTAAGAAAATCATCCCTTGTCCCTTGTACTGTCCTATTGCAACACATTTGTGTTTGAAGAAAAAAAAAAGGGGGGGGGGAATCATTGTAATAAGAAGCAATAAAAGAAAATGAATTTTTCAGATCATCTGAACACGGCAGCACAGTCTAAAAACACGGCAGCACAGTCTAAAAACACGGCAGCACAGTCTAAAAACCAGTCTAAACTATGAAGGAAGGAAACTCATGTTACAGTTTGGAAACCGTTGCTGATGTTTACACATCACTTCAGTTTAAAGAACTGCTTCTGATGGGAACATGATGAAAGCTGCTGAGCATGAAGGGAGATACAAGCGAAGCCAAAAGAAGCATCTTTGCCAGAACTCTGCCAGAACACAGAATTACAGACTGAGTTCGTCAGGGAGGGACCTCTGGAGGTTTCCAGCCCAATCCTCTGCTCAGAGGAAGGCAAACTTCAAAGACGGGTGAGGTTACCTAAGGATATTTTAGATGAAAGCACAACACAGCACACTGCCCTGCAAAATCCACACTTAAAGAAATCGTCCCTGCTAGCTGAATACTGCTTTCATTTACTACCACTCTGGAAAGATTCAAGTTCTAAGCTGCTTTGAGAGAAGTAATGCTGGCTAGCTGCCATTAAGAACAGTGATCAACTGAAAAGGAAACAAATCTAATCTAAATATCCACTACACCAGTGTTAGGAGAGCTTAACTTGGTAGAGTGCAGATTTAAGGATGGGAGACTGCCTGAGAGAGCTTGCAAAATACAGCCCTCCCAAGACTCAGGTTTTAAGCTGTGCTGGAAAGGTATTCTCAGCCCTCATAAGGAAAATGCAGGCAGTGACAAAAGGCCAGGCTGCAGGAAAACAAAGCCCCCAGAAAGTCTGCATTCCACACCCATGTTCAAAGAGACTGATTTTTTTTTTTCCTTCTCGTGCAAGAAACGCAGTTAACCTGCAGACAAGCTGATGGTACACAAGCTGCCTTACAGGTGAACAGTCTGCTTCTACCAACACAGGCTCCTACCTGCGAAGGGATGCTGCCAGCTCCTGGTGGCTGCACGCACGCTGCCAGGCTGTGGTGTTCTTCCAGGAGCTTGGTGGACCAGGGGATCTGACTGATACAGCAAAAAAATTCCTTCCCACTGAAGACATTATTACTAGCTTCTTTTCACCTCACATCATTGCAAATAATTATATTAGCACTTGAGGTGGGATTTGCTGTGCTGACATCTGAAAGAGAACTAAGGGAGATGGTACTGACGGCCAGGAACCCAGCAGGAGCTGGAAGGAACCAGGCTAGCACCGAAGAGACACATGTTGCAACTGTTCTGCCTTTGGCTGCATTCAGCCCACCGAGCTGCCAGTTCAGGTGGACTGAAGTAAATCTTCAGAAGGGATTTGTGATGCTGCATGGTGCTATTCGCATGGTAAGGTCTGCGTGAATGAGGCAGGGAAGCACTCTGTCGAACAGCTCCAGCGTTCACTTCTGAGCTCTCATGCAGATACCAAGTAAGCCCTGACACTTGAATAAATGTTTTCTCACAAAACCCAGTAGAGAAATAATACCAAGCTCATGAGTTTCCTGAGAGTAATTCTGCCCCTCTTGGAAAACAGGAGGGGTCCAAGAAAGAAATCCTTCTCTGCAGGGAGAGTGGCAGGAAGGAAGGAAATGGGAATTACATACACCTCTGGGTAAGTCCCCCTTTAAAAAAAAAGGAAGGAAATCAGAGTTAACTAAAAAGAGTATGTTTAGCATCACTGCCAAGCTGGGAAGAAAACCTAGGAAATCCTGGGTAAAGATAATGCTGCCCGCTCTTGTCACTGCTGGGCTTTCCACAGTCATTATGACAGGCAGAGGTGAAAGGCTCGATTTTCACTCCTTCATTTGCAGCAACACTTTGAGGTTACCTACGCACCAGAGTCACCATTTGATGGTCACCTCTCCCAGATGTCATCTTATGCTCTTTTGTAATAGGGCTATTAAAAAAACATGTGTTTTCACTTTTTTTTTTTTTTTTAATAAAGAAGGATAACACGTAACTGAGCAGAGACAAAGGCTCTGTTGATACAACAACATGTGGATTAAATCTGAAAGGAGAAAGAAGGCTGTTCTATTAAACTGACAATCCTGCACAGAGGGCTTATATCTAAATTGGGGCAATAAATCAATAGGAAAGATTTTTTTGGCAGAAACAGCCATTTACTTAGGCATGGAACAAGAACATTTTTAAATTTCTCTGGACACTGTACACAAAAGGGCTTCTTCCATTTTGTTCTTTTTGGAAAAAATAAAAATAAAAAGTGTATCCCCAAAGCTTTGCATTTGCTTTGCTTAAAAATATTTACTTTTTGGCATTTAAACCTAAGACAAATCAGCCAGCTAGCACCACTGGGCTCTTAGCTCAAGTGCATCTACTGAAAAAGAAGAAAATTGCTTGCTCCATTTACATTACAACATTAGGCAAAGGGTTGGCCTAAACTTACGGTTTCCCCCCATTATGTTCCTCTCTTGTGTTTTCACAAGCACATGCTCTACTTCTTAAGTTTTTATTAGCAGGGGCTTTTTCACTCATATTTAGGCAGGAAACACTCTTCAGCTGTTGCTGCCTACCTGTGTCAGACAGAAATTTCTCCTGCAGCGTGGTCCAAGACCAACACAATAACCTACCGCAGCAGAACCTCTGTCCTTAGATGGGCACTAGCAAGAGGGAGGTGCTCAAGAAGCCGCAGTCACCATCCTCAAAACACTGCCCAGAAACACGCGTTTGGTCTCCAGATCCCCAAAGACAAGCCGTTGCCGAGGCACACTGAAAACAAGGAGGATTTGGCAGCACAACACTGATTGTAACTATAGATGGGACCAAGAACTGCAGCCATCTCTTTTAATTGAAATCAGAAGGTACCCAGAACTGATTGCAGAGCTAAAGCAGAGATGACACTAGCATCTACCAGTCACTTTTGATACCGTGCCACAAAGACAGAATTGGCGAACTCATGTGAACGTGTCGCCACACAACTCCGGCTAGTCTTCAAAGAGCGACAATGAACAAAACATAAATTAGCATAAAAATAAACTGTCATTTCCACAGAGATGTTCTGAGAGCAAGTATTTGTAGGAGACACTGCTCAACAACAGGGAGCAGTATGGCATTCCAGCGCGCTGGAGCTCCTCCTCAGCATGCTCTGTAGATGTCAGTGGCCGCAAGGTGACCATTACTTTTAGAATTCCTAAACTCTTTGTGTGGTGAAACACCAGAGGGCATCTCCATATGGCATGGAGCAATGACACTGAGAAGGCAACAACTTTGGCTGACGCTTCCGTCTTCCAAAACGTCCTTCCTAATATCGTTCACAGAAATCACAGGACACTGGCTTCTTCAAAATCATTAAAAACACGTTCCCCAGCCCCACAGACGAAAATACTTCAGGCTCCCTCACTTTTATTTTCTGCCGGGGAAGTCCCTGCTTATTCTACTTCCCCTTAAGCTCCATTTTCTAGTCAGGCAAATAAAACCTTCCTCAGAAACTACAGCCCATGCAGTTACTCGGACACCAGCCCGGCAGGCTGACGCATCGGCCTGCGGCCCTGCTCCCGGCCCACTGAAGCAATGCAGGGGACACAGCGCAGCCCCGGGCCGCCCACCCTCCCTGCTCCACTGCCTTTGCCCCGAGGGCCTTTGCCTCTCCCCCTGCTGCCTCCTCACCGACCATCTCGGTGGGACGGACACCAAAGGGACCCCGGTAAGGCACATCCCAGCCTTCCTGCCTCAGTCCAGGGAACCATTTTCTGCCAACAAGGCTAACGAGAAGCCACACCAGTGGGACCAAAAGGGAAAATGCAAAAAGAGATAAAAACTAGGGGAAGAAAAAGATGGTCTGACAAGTACTGCATTTTTTGTATTATTCTCCTTTAAATTTGGAAAACTGGGTCCTCACAGCCACTAGAGTTCACAGAAGCACTACACAGTTACTTTGGACACCAAGCAAAGCACAATGTCCTGGTTACAGCACAGATTCTGTCCTGATAATCTCTCAGTGTCCTGTTCTGGGCTCCCCAGGGCAGGGCAGACAGGGAACTGCTGGGGAGAACACAGGAGGGCTGCAGGGATGGTTGGGGCCTGGAGCGTCTGCTGATGGGGACAGGCTGAGAGCCCTGGGGCTGCTCAGCCTGGGGAGGAGCAGGCTGAGAGGGATCTGCTCAGTGACGATCAATAGCTGAAGGGGGGGTCAGGGGAGGGGGCCAGGCTCTTTTCGGTGGTGCTCAGCAACAGGACAAGGGGCAACAGCTCCAAACTGGAACACAGGAATTTCCATCTGAGCAAGCACCGCTGGCGAGTGCCTACGCAGAACCCAGCCGGTAGCAGCAATGCTAAAGCAGAAGAGGGAATTTAAAGGCTAAGTAAAGCAATATATTAAAGCTGAGGTTTGTGCACTGCAGGCATGATTCCAGCACAGCAAACATGCACTTCAGTTAGCCAAGCCTATACGGTGGGTATGATTCAGTGCTAATTGCTCAGAAAAATGTTTCAAGTTACACCGGTCTGGTATGCATCTTTAAAAGCAAAACAAGGTATGTTTTGGGCAAAGCTAAGACCATGTTTATGTTTACAATTTGACTCCCACATATAAGGAACACTTCTCCCTAGACAAAAACTAAAAACATCAAGAAAAGTCAAAACTAATGCAAATGATCTGGCTCTATGATCTTGCCAGAACAGAAGCCCCACCAATGCAGTCAAGCAATAATCAGTCTTAAATTCAACTTTCCTGACTCCTGCTTTGCGCTTTGAAATCTGAAGTGTTTTAATTTTTTTTTTAATGTAATTAAAAGATTGAACATTTATACAACAACTAGTTCTCCCAAAGTAAAAATCATAATCTTCTTTATTACAGAAGGAAAGAAGGCACAATAAGCGATTTGCCAAAAGCACAGAAGGAACTCAGTAAGGGCTGGAATCAAAACCCAAGAGTTTCTGAAGCAACTTACTGCCTCTAAAAGAATTTTTTAAGATGATGGCAGCAATACAAAAAGTTCAGGCTTCAGGCTCTCTGGAGCAGCAAGTTACATTTCTAGCAGTACTCCTCCAAAGAGGACGCAGTGACTGCTGCCGACAGCCTCGCCATCCGTTATCCGAGAGTGCCCTCTAACGAAGCTGCAGCTATGTTTCAGAACATGTACACAGCACACTAGAAAAACCCAAAATGAGACTTTCCAGAAATTTCTCACTGAACTCCGAGCTTTGTTTTCAGTTGAACAAAAGGGGAAAACAGATGATACACACTGACTGGTGAGTGCTTCTGCACAGGCATTTTTTATTCCCTTCTGTTTATGCAGGCCCTCGCTGGTAAACAGATCAGTAGGCAACAGGACTAACGAGAAAAATGGAAAAATTCAGAGTTCTCCCTTTCCAAGAGAAGAAAGGATACCGAATGAGATATGATAGCAGGGCAGTTAGCCCAGCACAACTTAAAAATGAACTGAGTTCTATGCAACCTACCTTATCCGTAAAGAACTGCTGGGCAGGCTTTCAACACAGGGTGCAGCCACAGCACTCCCCTTCCATTCCACACCACGGCTCCCCACACAGCTGCCCCCCAAAACACCCATGCTGTGAGCATACAGTAGAAGAGATGGACAAAGTAATCAACATTAAACACGATCCTTTCCTAGGCCCAGATAACACAGAGGCTAGCAATGCGCAGGAGCTCCTCAAGCTGTATTGCCAAACGTGCCCACATGGTCAAACACCTCAAACTCAGGTCCTGAGACCCGGCAAACTCACCCCAGGAGGATGGTGACCCTGCTGCCTCTGAATGATGTCTGGGCATTCCACTGCACGCAGACCTGCAAGGAATCAAATGGGTCAGAGGCTGGCACGCAGAGCTTTTGTACGCTCACCAACATGACACCTCAGCTCCACTGAAGCAGGCAATCGTAACCTAAGCAAGCACTCAGGCACCCATTTGAGTGCTGTCTTGGGAACACAGTGATTCAGGGCCTCACATACTTGTCAGAGCTTTTACTTCTTGCTAAAGCACCGGTACTGTAAGGTTAAGATCGTGTGTGGCTAAGAGTCACAACAGACTAGTAAGAACATGACACAGATGTTATAAAACATTCACTTTCAGGTTGGATGTTAGGAAAAATTCCTTCTCTGAAGGAGTGCTCAGGCACTGGGGCAGGCTGCCCAGGGAGGCAGCCGTCACTGGAGGCGTTAAAGGAAGGTGTGGATGTGGCACCTGGGGACATGGCTTAGTGGGCGTGGTGGGGGTGGGCAGACGGTTGGACCGGATGATCCCAGAGGTCCTTTCCAGCCTTAATGACTCTATGCTTCTATGACTAAGAGAACTGTTGTCCTATTCCAGGCAGACTGTCTGTCCACTTTAACAAGCATACCACCACCAGGAAATCCCCACTCCCATTCATCTGAAGGACCTACTGGCAAGAACTGGTCACAAAACAAAACAAAAACCAGTAAAGCTTTCCAACGCGGCTACTAAAAACCAGCCTGGCACAGTCCGAAACAGCAGCTGTTTACCCTGTAAGGCAAGATGGCACGCCCCATCCCAAACAGCCGAACCAACTTCCCTTTGGTTTGTAACAGTGGGAGACTTCAGTCCCTGAGGAACACTTCCCAAAGGCTTACAGACAGCTGTACAGTCTAAGAAACCCTGTGTGAACCAGTGTAGGGCAGCACGCACTTCACAAGCAGAGCAAAGCTCCTCCACCACATTTTCAAACACTCCTCACAGCGCTGTTATGTTCCAGACAACTCTTCTCCTGACAGAGCAGCTTATTCCTTGAGGAGGTTCAGGCAGAGTTTGACATTAAAAAGACCAGCAGTGGACAGACAGGGTCCTGGATGTTTCGAAAAAGGGATTTTTCTTTCACGAACATATAACCCAAACAAGGCTCAATGAATTTGCCTGAAAATGAAAAATGATCACAGAGTACCTTCAGAAGCACACAGCTGAAAGATTCAGTGCAGAATGAAAAATGTAAGCACAAGAAAGAACACGAACTGAAAATTAAAATATTTTGCAAGCTAAGCTAGATACCACTAAGAGAGAGACCCCCTATATTGTGAAACATTCTGCTTTTTGGAGGTAAGATCAGCATCAGCCAAGAATAAACCCCATTGCACGGGCATAGCTAACTATAAACTCAGAGCAGCACTATTTTAATCAGGAAAGAACCATCTAAAATGGCAGCAGCCACACACCTGCGCCTAACACAAAGCCTGACCATCCCCTTGGCACGGCTGGAGAGGAAACTAAGAGGGACGGAACGCACCGCGACGTGTGCAGCCCACGCAGAGCTGCAGCCTCTCCTGCTCAGTCCGGCAACGTAACATCCCCGCAACGCTCGGCGCAGACGCAGGCGCTTCTTGAAGTGCGCAGGAGCCAGATCTCACCTGCGCGGGCACAACCGCACACAGCCACAGAGCAGGGAACCTGGCTGCACACTACTACATTAAAATGAGGCATTGACACTACTGACACTTTTTTTTTGGGGGGGGGGTTATTAGCTACCACTAGCAACAGCAGGTAGGAACCTGTTGAAGGATTTGTAGCTGCTGCTGCTATGATCAGATTCCAAAATCCTTAATCTTTCTTTAGCTTCCTCAGAGTACGTCTTGCTTAAGACACTGCAAAGAGAATTATCCTTAAAAAAAAAAAAAAATAGTACCATAGGTTTTTTTTCTTCCTTATACAGAAATTTGTTTGAAAGCAGCAGTTGCCTTAGCCCTCAGACAGGTCTATTGCTACGCAGAGCCAACAGCAAGGACTGTGCCCAAAGCATCCTCCCAAGTGAGTGGCAAAGTTGAAACACAGTAAGTAATTAATTACACGTTTGATCATTATCTGCAGCCCATAAAGCATTCTAATTACCTAGCAGGGAATTCACACAGCTAGGAAAGAGCACGCTACTCCTGATCCCAAGCAACACTCTCACCTTCCAGGCCTGGGTTAATGCCACTTGGTGATGCTGCAACACTAAACCTGCATGTGCATCCACAAAAGAAACAAGACTTTCATCCTCTGGGAAAAGAGCTTTCCCGACTTCTCTCCTGATACAAATCTAGCTGGAGTTTCTCTACAGCCTTCTCTTATCCCAGGCAGGCATACTCTCCTCTTTCATTGTCTCTCACAAGAATTTTTCAGGCTTTTATCACGATTGCTGACATCTACCGCAGCTGTTCTCACTGTATTCATTTACTAGATATTAATTCAACTAAAAGATGAAAATGGGAAGTGGAAAGATGTTCAGCATTTAGCGTAACTCATTCCTGTTAGTGTAATTCTGCTCCTCTCGCATGCTTCTCCGTTCCCTTACGGCCATCCCTCGCTCCAATGCACACGGTCACAGCAGGGAGCTGCCTGAGTACGCTATTGCTATTCGCCTGCGTGGCATCAAGCATGCTCAGGGAGCTACAAAAAATATATATATATTATTTTAAAGCCACTGGCGTACTGCTCAAGCTCAGTAATTACCTTTGAATCACATTATGACACCTTGGTTCAGGGGAAGAAGACTGACAGCTCCTCAGCCAGCCCCGAGGTGGGCTGTGCCCCTCATGCCCCGCTCCTCTCAGGCCCACACCAGGCAGCGCTCAGTGAAGTGAGGGCAGAACGGCTGTGCTGCAGGGGCAACACCACGGGTCGCCAAAGAGATAACTGCACAGACCTGCTCCTCCTGCAGCCCTCCCCTGTTGCAAGCAGACCCACCTGGCTCTGCACAGCGCTGTCATTCAACACACTTTCATAAATAAACCTACCACCTCCTACTATGGGTTAAACCTGTCTTAATTTAGAACAAAAACACTTTCAGCAACACAAAAAAAAAAAAAAATCTGCTATTTCTGCAGCCAAGCAAAGAAGAGGAAGAACAAGCAGCGTAAGCACAGGCCCAGAAACTGACTCTCTGATAACCTCACTGATCTCCCCCCAGCCACGTGGGCATCCCTGCAGCAGAAGTTCCCTCCGCTTCCAGCCTGAGGCTTTCTTCCACATTTGTGTCTGGCTCCGCTGAAGAGCTCCAGACAATGGCAAGCCTTTAACCCCTCCTGAAAGCTACTCCTACAATTAACCTCCAGCACTGCTAGGAAATTGTGTCGTACTTCAAGGAATCTGCGTAGCTTTGACTCGCAGTTACCGGATCTCGTTACATTTTTGTTAATAAGACCAGAAATATTCGACGGTCAAGTAACTTTCCCACAGGCATGGCCTTCCACAAAGTGGCTGAGACTCCTTGGCCCTCTTCTCTTGGACATGCCTGAATAAACTGAGTTCATTCCATCTGTTGCAGGGCTTGTTTTCCAAACCCAGAATATTTTGTGGCCTCCTCCAAACCCTCCAGGACTTTCATACCTTGCCTGAAGAGCTACTGGAACTGGACGCCATGTGCCAGCAGCCACTCTGACACCACCACGCGCACACGCAACAGCCAGGTTCGAACTGGATCACGGATGAGACTAAATGCTGCAAGCCACCCTCTGACAGCTTCCTCCCACCTACACAGAGGTGGCGATCTTGGCTTTTGTTGACTTTGAATGTTCTTGTTCACTACATTAAGACCCTTCCCCGATTTGGACCCACCTAACCAAGAAGGTCAGGCCAGGCGTCACTGCGAGCGTTAGGAGCCTTCCTCTGGGCAGGCGAGGTCAGCAGACGCGTTAGTATCTGAGCACAGAACTGGTGAGCAGAGGAGCTGACTGCAAACAGCCCATGCATTTACAGCTTCCAGGTAACACCCAAGCTCCGTGACTCGCTCCTGAGCTCCCGCTGAGCTCTGCCTTCCTGCCACCAGCGGCACCGCTGTGCAATCAAACTGTCAGCCGCGCCGGGATCGAGTTCCCCAGAGAATTTCAAGTCTGCGATGCTAAAGATGCTAATATCTGACTTACCCAGGCCTTGAAACTCCCTCCCAAGAAAAAACATGGGAAACACAGGAAAAAATCTTTTTTTTTTTTTTTTTTTAAAGCGTATTTTGCTTGGCCTTTAATAGCTACACTCATCACACTGGCGGTAGCTAATCAGCCAGTCCCGTGTGCTCGCTGCATTCCTGCAACCGGCACACGGCTAACAGACCCACAGTCCCGCCCCAACGAACACGCGTCATCTCTCCACGTGTAGGGGACACCTGCGGAGCTTCCAGGCCCGCTGCGGCCCCGGAGACGTTGGCGAGCCGGCGTCGGGGAGCTCGAGCGCTCCAGAACCGCAGCCCCCGTCCGGGAGCACGGCGCTGCTGCTGCCGGCGGCTGCCACAGCTGCCCGCGACTTCCGCCGCTAACTCGGAATTGATTCCG
>VXAV01009754.1:328655-351169 GCA_013399715.1 Alectura lathami
CTGCTTCAACGTGGGCTGCGTGCACCTGCGGGCGGGGCGGCTGGAGGAGGCGCTGCGGGTGAGGGGCAGGCGGCGGCGGGGCGGGGGGCTGGGGCCGGGTTCCTGAGGGGCAGCGCCCGAATGCTCCGCTCCGAGACGCCTTCCTCGAACCGACCGAAATCCTTCGGTCCTTATCGTGCGTGTCGGGGTGATGGCAGGGGTGTGGGGGCGAAACTGGGAGTGCTGTGGCTCTGCGTGTCCCCAAATCATCCTGCGTGAGCTGAGGTTGCCGAAAGGAAGCCGCTGTCCTGGAAAACCGCTGCCTTTTGGGAAGCGAGGCCAGCTCCCTGTGGCCTTTTCATTGCAGCACTGTCTGCACGGCTGCCTGCCAGCTGAACATAGATACTTGGTCTTAAACGGCAGAAAGAGGAGCTCAGGCTGTGCTGGAAGGGGCCGGGCAGGGCCACAGTGAGAGAGACGAGAGCACCATGCTGCCTGAGAGCCTCCGTCCAGCCCTAATGGATGGGCAGCGGCGGGGGAGCAGCTCAGCTGCATTCCTGCATAGATCAACGTTTGGTTGGTTGTTTTTGTCTTCTATAGCACGGCAGAGGTAGAGCAGACTGGAAGCAAGGAGTGCTGGCTGAGCCTCGGGAGAAGCCAGGCACCTCCGCCGAGGGGCACAGTCGCTCCCTGGCGACCTGCAATGCATTTTCCCCACTGCAATGCTCTCTGTGTTTAGGCAATGTAAGGAAAGTCCAGAGTTTCAGGCTTGATTCGTTATCTGTGTAACATTAGATTGCAATGGCAAGTGTAGGAGCACACCTCCTAGGTTTCTCAGGAAGGTACTAAGGCGTTTTTGAAGCAGAGTGGAAAACCACTTAGAACTGTCAGCCACAAGCTGTTACCAGCTTTGCCAATGCTCACATGTGTTCAGCTGGGAAACTGGAACCAGAAGTACTGACATGCAGGTGCGGTTTGTGAAGCTCTTCAGTTTTCTCTCTTTACACACTCACCACCACAGGCAGATTCAAACAGCCAGCTGCCAAGGCAAGCTCTGCTCCAGGCAACAGAGCCTGCAGATCACAAGACATTGGGTGGCAAACATGGCTCATTTGTTGCGTTCAGTCTGTTTTCCCAAGGAAGGATGAAATCCTGAAGCTCAGCTCATACAGAGCCAAGACCTGAGAGATGACTTGGAGCCATCCCCTGCCCTCAGCCTGGATCACAGCCCCACATTTCTCAGACAAGACAAGCTGGTCACAAGCCCAGGGATGGCTTCTGCCCCCACCTGGGTGCATACACCCAGGCACTGACAGAGGAGTCCTCACTGATCCCCAGAATGTCTCTTTTTCTCCTCAGGCATTTGATAAAACAATTACCAAGGACAACTCCCTTGCTGTCGGCTACTTTCAGAGAGGGTTTGTTTATCTGCAGTTGGACATGTAAGTGATATTCTTGCCTGTACATTCTTTGGTTTTCTACTTTGGGTAAAACTTTGCTCCTAAAATTCACTCCTCTAGTAGTGTTAAGCAGTTCATAGGGTCTGGCTGGGCTTGCAAACCGAGGCACAGGTCAGTAAGTCTTATCTCCCACTTTACAGAGGAGAACGGGGAAGATGTGAGCTGCACAGCTCTGGGACCCCTGAGGTGACACATTTGTGACATTATTGTCCTGCACACCCAGAGAAAGAAGCCACTCCCGTATGCAGGGCTGTGGGAGGTTATGTTGCCATTCAGTTTTTTACTGCGGATGAACAGTACAATTGCACTGGCTGGTGTTTCTTCATGTGTTACGTGCAGGTCTGGTCTTCCCAAAAACACAGTCTGCACCACGGCCTGACCCTCTCTGCTGACAGTGGGATTGTGAGCCTCACCTTGCTGTCACTGATCTAACAGTGGCATTGCACCACTAGTGTCACGGGATCAATTGTCCCCTGTTTCCAGGTGAAACCTCAGTGATATCCTGCTCACAGGGGCATGTAGAAAATATTACAGCTCCCTTCTGACTCCCAAAGTTCACTTATTCTTTCCTGTTATTTTCTCCACGTTTTCCAGACCTTAAATTCACAAAATGACCATCTTCAACTCTGGGAGCGAGGTCAAGCGAGCAGTTCTCGCTGGCAGCTGGCCCGGTGAGCAGTTACACGCCCCGTGCCATTGCCAGCAGAGCCATGCTCATGGGTGGTGGTGCCCTGGCAGGGCTGGAGCTGCTCCCCTCTGGCTCTTGCCTGGACAACTACTGCATAGCCCTTCCTGGGCCCTTGGTTTTGCTGCCTGCAACCTCAGCTGGAACCTGCTTTGATTTCAGTTGCACAGCTGATGTAAATTCAGACTAACCCCCTCCTTATCCTTAGGAGTTTCTCTAATTTTCTGCTAGCAGCGTTTGGCCATTCATGCATGCTTACCATCAGCAGGGGTTTCCCAGCCCTTGCTTTTCCCCTGAGGTGTCTGTTGGGACAAATCTGCCAGCAGCAAGCTGGGGAGGTAGCTAACGCTGCTTGTAAATCTTGTTCATTTTCTCTTCCTCAGAACTGCAACTGTGCTTCAGGTATCAAAGCCTGTTTTTTGTCCCAAATACCAGGACACTGCAGATAATCCTACAGGAGTGACACACCACACTCGTTTTGTAATAGCTACCCACAAGGAGAGGACAGAGAATTTTCTGCGGTGATGAAACAAGTTTCTGGTGCAGCTCTCCTCGTAAAGGCTGTTAGGAAGAATACATATTTTTGCTAGTTTGCTTGAACTTCCTAGGAAGAGTCTTTAGCTTCTTGTAGTCTCAGTTTCATCTGACGTTTCTGCATTGCAGGTACGAAGAAGCTCTTTCTGACTATCATATGGCCTTCAGTCACCTAAGAAAAAATCCCTTCATTGATTACAAGCAGCTGGGGCTGAGGCACATTCTCTATGCATGGGAGGTAAGGGCTGATCTGGCTCAGTTATCCTCTCCCTTTCTTGGGGGCATTCATCAGGTTTTTAAAGTTCCTTTAAAACAGTCATAAAATGATGTAATCTCTGAGGATTTTTAACAGATTTCTCTGAGAAGTAGAATTGTTTGGAGCAGGTGCTCAGGAAAGCAGAGATGCCTGCATGCGGTGTGAGTGTGTGGATGGTCTGCTCAGCCTGGTGGCAGAGCTAAAGGAGGAGGTGGAAAGGTTCAGGACCATCAGGGAGCGTGAGAGGGAGACAGGCTGGTGCCACTGCACCCTGCCATCCCTGTGAGAAGAGCAGTGGGGGGACACTCCACAAGTAGTGGGGAATCCTCTGCCCTGTTGCCACCAGGCAGAAGGAGGGCACCTAAGGGACAGGGAGGGGTGGAAACAGGTCCCTGCTCAGAGGAGCGGGTGGACCCCTTCCCAGCCTGCCTCATCTTCCCAGGTGCCCTTGCACAATAGGTACAAGGCTATGGAACTTCTGCTGAGATGCCAGGGAAAAAAGAGAGTTTACCTTGTTTGGAAGAAGGGACAGGAAACTCAGGAAGAGTACAGGGATGTTGCTGGTGTATGCTGGGAGAAAATTAGAAAGGCAAAAGCCCAGCTAGAACTTCATCTGGCAACTGTTGTGAAAAATAACAAGAAATGTTTTTACAAATACATTAACAGCAAGGGGAGGGCTATGGAGAATCTCCATCCTTTGTTGGATGAGGAAAAGGCTGAGGTTCTCAATGCCTTCTTTACTTGTCTTTAACTGTCAGACCAGTCATCTTCAGGGTACTCAGCCCCCTGACCTGGAAGGCAGGGGTGGGGAGCAGAATAAACCCCCCACAATTCTGGGGGAAACAGTCAGGGACCTGCTGCTCCACCTAGGCTGTCACAAGTCCATGGGGTTGGATGGGATCCACCTGAGGGTACTGAGTGAGCTGGCAGAAGTGCTTGCCAAGCCACTGTCCATCATTTATCAGAGTCCTGGTCAACCAGGGTCCTGCCTGACCAACCTCATCTCCTTCTGAGGTGACCCGCCTGGTGGAGGAGTGAAAGGCTGTGACTGTAGTCTGCCTAGACTTCAGTAGAGCCTTTGACTCTGTCTCCAGCAGCATTCTCCTGGAGAAGCTGGCAGCCTGTGGCTTGGACAGGTGTACTCTGAAGGGTTAAAAGCTGGCTGGATGGACGGGGCCAGAGAGTGCTGGTGAATGGAGTCAAATCCAGCTGGGGACCTGTTATGAGCAGTGCTCCCCAGGGGTCAGTGCTGGGGCCGGTCCTGTTTAATGTCCGTACCGATGGTCTGGATGAAGGCATTGGGTGCACCCTCAGTAAATTTGCAGGCAACACCAAGTTGGGAGGAGGTGTTAAACTGCCTGAGGGTAGGAAGGCTCTACAGAGGGACCTGGACAGGCTGGAGAGATGAGCTGACTGCATGAGATTCAACAAGACCAAGTGCCGGGTCCTGCACTTTCGTCACAACAACCCCAAGCAACGCTACGGGCTTGGGGCAGAGTGGCTGGGAAGTTGTGTGGAGGAAAAGGACCTGGAGGTGTCAGTCAACAGCCAGCTGAACATGAGTCAGCAGCGTGCCCAGGTGGCCAAGAAGGCCAACGGCATCCTGGCTTGTATCAGAAATAGTGCAGCCAGCAGGACAGGGAGGTGATCATCCCCCTGTCCTCGGATTAGTGGGCATGGTTGTGACGGGTTGATGGTTGGACTGGATGATCTTAGAGGTCTCTTTCAACCTGTATGAATTTATTTTATTTTTTAAGCTTGCTTGTATAAATATGCATACAAGTTTTGTCAATTCTTGAGCTCTAGAAGTTGAAACAGATTGAAGTACAGACAGATAGGAACAAACATTGTCTAGAACAAAGATTTTTTAAAAGCTCATGTGCACCAAAGCCGTCTTCCAAACTGCAGCAACTGGTCTCAATGTTGTCCCTGCGTGTAACCTTTCACACTGGGCTGCAAGCTGCACGTTGCTTCTGTAACACTTCACGCTGCAGCTCTTATGCTGTTCCACAGAATGAACTTGCAGCATCCCGTTCAGAAATGATGTCTGAACTGATAAGAAATGTTTTTAGTATTTTAGTTCGTCAAGGACTCGTAGAAACTGTGTGCGCATTACTGAGCGGGTTCATTTTGTGTTCTGTCCCGAGTTTGTGCACAGACAGAAAAGCAGATAACAGAGAAAATATTTAATCCCTTACTTCCGCGAGAGTGAGGAGTCATTGTGCAACTCAAATCAAGCATGCCCAGGAACCTGTCATTCAGCCTTGTTTCATTTGCATGCACATTATACCTGGCAGGAAGAAGTTATCCTTGGCATCTATGGTACTACCCCAACCTCACCGTTTTTAACGGTTTCAGTGCCATAGTACTACTTTCTTTGAGCTCAGGTGCACTTGGAAACAATAGGTTTCCTTTAAAAAGCACAGGGCTACAGGAGTGCCCGAGTCCATCAGAAAGAGGATGGTGCTCTTTCTGTTACAAAAATTCAATCCCTTGCTCCACATGCTCTAGGCATTGCCAGGCTGTGTCAGGCTCTCACTGTGCTGGCGCTTTGGGCTCAGGATCTGCATCCTGATTCATTCCTATCTCGCTGTTACATCTACCTACAGCTCGTTTTTCAAATTACACAAAGGCCTCCTGCAGAGCTGTGCCATCAGCTTTCCCCATGCATGGCCTCTCACAGGCTGCATCTGATCCTCTCAAGGGAGGAGATTTTGGTGTATGGGTTGGAAATGCAGAGAGTTTTTGCCTGTTGCAGAGCTGTAGTACTGAGCTAAATGGAAGCTGCTGCCTTGCCTTCGCAAGAGGGAGTGTCTCTGCAGTTCCAATAGATGTTCAACAGACTGGCAGTGCCAGCTGCAAGGACAGCTTTCATCTCTTTCCCCTCTGATTATGAAGTTTTCTCAGCTGTGCTCTTCACAGTGCCGTCCCTGTGATCAGCGGGGAGCAGGTTTGTCCTGGTGTTCCAGTGCCAGATCCCTCTTGCCTGGCTGCGCCCAGTTAGTTGCCCTGCGTGTCTGTTCAGCTGCAGCCCTCCGAGCAGCAGACAGACAGCTCTGCTCCCTCCCTGCTGCCCTCAGGTGCTGTACAGCACTGCAGCAGCGCAGTGCCGGCTGCAGCAGTGGCAGGAGGCCAGAGCCACCCTGGAAAAGGCCGTCGTGTGGAGACCCGAGGGAAGGACAGCGATGCTGGTGCTGGCCCTTGAGCGGGTGCAGGTAAGACCACCTCTGTGGGTTCCTGGGGATGTGCTTTGGGCTCAGGCTGAGGAATCCAAGACGAGAATATGCTATGTGTTTTGTGTCTTTGGGTTTTTGTGTCTACCCACCTGGTTGGTCATCTGATAACAGAGTCTAAGCTGTTTCTGTGTGACACTAGATTAACTGAAGTCTGGTAGAGTAACTGCATCACCTCCAGGTGCTTCTTGGCACAGAAACACCAAGGTGGGAATTCTGGGCGAAGTTTTCAGGTTGGGGAGGGTACTTCCTAGTCCCTGCAGTTCAGGAGCTTGAGGTTTTCAGACTTTTGCTGTAAAACGTGTTGCCTTATGGAGTGTTTAACTGCAAGTGGGTCTCACTTTTGGAGAGTCTCACTGGCTGACTTTCTTGAGTCCTTTTGGCTTTGATGACAATTTATAGCAGCTCAGAGATTAATGACAATCACGTTTAGAGCTTAAGTAAAATGCAAACGTGTTTATGGAGTTGATTCTAAATAACAGTTTCCTGTTAGACTCTTTTATGATCAGGAACAACTTACAGGTATCTGATTTATTTCAGGGTTCATTATTTTGCTGCCTCCATACTTCCTTATCTTGTATTTATCCTTTCTAAAGGATTATCACTTTTTTAATCTAATCATCTCTTCTAGCATCATGTTACATCAGTGTGTGATTTACATTTGCTATTTACGTGCTGCTCGGTTGTTGCGCAGACTGACCAAACAAAGTCCTCTGAAATCAACTGGAGAAACTGCTTAAAGATTTGTTCCTCAAACCTTAGCCCACCAGCCTCTGTTCCCACCCATCTGTGCTGGCAGAGTCAGCCTTGGAATCAGGGCTAGGCAGTGGCTGCTATGCTCTTACTTCTCCTGTGCTTGTTAAACCTGAGTGCCCTTTATCAAGTTCACAGCTATATTTTTTGCCCCAGTGTCTTCCTGGAGCTGATCTGTCACGCACGCAGAAGCTACACTTGCTTTTCCCCGCTGCTGTGTTCCATTTAATATTAACTGATGGCTTTTCCTTTATCTTCTTTCTACGCCCTAGAATCATCTGTTTTTAGAGCCTATGCAGGTTCCCCTTGGGGAATTTTTCAGACCACGAAAGAAGGAAGTTGAACAGCTGGATTCAAAAGATTTCCTGGGTAAACCCAAGGTAATAGGCATGTATGTGATGAGTAAGATTAACAGCAAGCAGATTACAACCCCACCTTCTGACATCTCCAGAGAGCATTACTGCTGGCCACTCCACAGTCACTGCGCTGGTGGAGACCCAGTGGCAGGACTCTCAGCGCTTGCAGCCAGTCAAGGCATCTGGGGCACACAAGCCAAAATCTGTTAGAATTGACACCTTTTCTATCAAAAGTGCACACTGTTGCTAAAAATCTTCCTAAATGTTGTCACTTTAAACTCTGAAAAAACTGAGCAGGTTCTTACGAATCCCTGTGGTTATCATTTTGCTGACAACGACGCTCTCAAAGGAGCACATTCCTGCAGCTTGCTCCCACTCGTTGCTGCGTTCCCTGTGGGACCAACGTGCGCTTGGGAGGAAAATGCTTTGCCATGTATTTTAATGTAAGTCAGCAGGAAATATTTCTGATCCCTTCCATGACCAGTGCAGTCAGCAGAAGTGCCACAGGCCAGAGAGCTCCTACATGAACAAAGGAAAGGGAAAGTAATTCACCCATGGACTTTTGAAGGGCTTTGGGAAGATGGAAGGTACAGGGACAAAACCAGCTGAAGCTGTTTTGGGAGCCTAACTGCGTTTTCCACTGAGTGCGTGGCTCCGCTTTATGCCTGACCACTCAGGATGTCAGAAGGAAGCGGGTCTGAGCAAAGGTCTGGCAGGAGGTTTGAGAACCTGTTCATCCAGCCTGGATTCAGTCGTCATTTTTTCCTCCCGCAGGTGATCTCATCCATCATTCCCAACGACGAGTACATTGGCTTTGAACCTCTCAGGCCTCAGGTGAGCAGGACGTTGCTGCGAAAGATGGAATGGAGCTGTCGTGGAGCTCCCTGTAGGGCCTCAGATCCCAACACCATCAAGGCAAAAACAGTGCAGCTTCTGTCTGTGAAGCCCTGTACCAGACCAGATCCACTGGGCCTTTCAAAGCCAGCTGGAGGGCTTCGGCGTTGAGCGGGAAGGACTCAGCCATGAGTCTCCAACCCCTTGAATTTTTTTGTCTCTCTTGCATTTTTGTCTCTCCACCATGTCCAAACAGCAGTGGAGACTTTGCTGCACTCAACACATGTTTCTCAAGCACTTCAGTAAATTTGTCAGTATAGGCATAGCTGGCTTGGGCTGTACTGTGAGTGTGTTAGAGCCGGTGGTGTGTTAGGGCCAGTGGTGTGTTACTCTGCTCGTGATGGGATAAAGGGGGAGGGGGAGAAATGGAAGGTGCGTCCTGGTAAGGTGTGGAGTAGCAGACTGCTCTCTGCATGTTGTGGTGTGACAAATGGGGATAACAGAAAATACCACACATGAAGGTCCCTCCTATCCAGAGGAACAGTACATAAGGTGGCACTGTTGCTGTGTAACGCGCTGTTATAAACAGGTGCTGTTGTTCCCCCCACAGAAGCAGGGCTTTTATGAACCCAGCGCTGATGCTGTGCGGTAAGTGTTCAGTTCCACCCCGGTCTAACTCTCCTCTCACTGCTTCTGTTCAGAAAGTTGTGTTTTGTTCTCCTTGTCTGAGGACCCTTTATTATCCATATCCACCCCTCCCCAAGCATGGGGTGAAACCTGAACGTGTAAAGGCTTGTGTGGCTGCAAGAAACACTGCACCTGGCGAGGGTTTGGCAGTTCAGTAGCAGCTTTCCTACAAAGTTATCAGGGCAGTTGGTAGGAATTGATTCAGTGGTCTTGGGATACAGGCAAGGATCATGTTGTGGCTGGGAAGTAGGAGCAGAGGAGGCTGTAGAGTCTGCCAAGGTCAGTGGCAGAGGCTGAGTTTAGTCACTGTTTTGATCCAAATGTTGTTTATCATTATTCTCATTCTTTCTTTCCAGAGACCGTGAATCAGGCTACTATCGAGTTTTGTCCCATTATTACCCTGAGGGCTTGGAGAAGCTGGCAGTGAAAGCCAGCAGTTTGGTCTTTGTGCTGGCAAGAGGAGCGGATGGCTGGGCGACAGCCATACATGATGGGCAGGTAACGAAAAGGGACGGGCCCTGCTGCAGAGACCACAGTCCTGCCTGTGAACCAGAGCTCATCACAGCCCGCTGAGCGTGTTCCCTGGGGGCCTGTAGCATGGCGGAGCTGAGTTCAGGAACTCATTTCCACAGACCGGTTGCTAACCACAGACGTGATGTCTCTGACACTTGGCTCCCACTAGTGTCTCCCATTCACCTCTGCAGCTTCACAAGGGCACCTCTTGGGCACTTGGGCTGCCGCTGTGTGGGATCTTATGGTGGAATCAGATAGGATCATAGATAAATATGGCAAAAACGGAAAAGTCTTCTTGACAGAAGGCATTTCTCACGTCTCATTAAGTTCTTTGAAAGAGTGCACAGCTGGGTTAGGTTGAGCCAGTGAATGTATTATCTGCCTGTAAAAAGATTCTTCACAAAACCACTAAAGAAAAAAAGTGAGCTCGTTAAGCAAGAGAGGTGGTGCTTTGAGGGCTGATAACAGATTAGATGAGAAACAAAAGGTGGACATAAATTGTTTGTCCCAACAGAGAATCTGCTGTGGCTCAGCATTTAGCATATTCCTAAGCGATACAGTGCAGTGACACAGTGTTCCTTAGGGCAGTAATGTTCCATGACAGTCAAACCGTTCAACACAGCCTGAAGCACAGACCTGGGGCTAACAGTGAACAGCTGCAGAAGGATTTCAACATGCTTGTGGACTGGTCGGTGAAGTGTCAGATGAAATTCAAAACAAAGAAGAGTTAAACATTACACACACTGGAAAAAATTGAGCATAATTGCACACGATGATCGGCTGAGACTGATAGCTCTGTAGCAGAGATTGTGAGGAGACACGAGAATGCTGCTGGGCTGGTACCCCTTGACATAGTTGTTGCTTCTCTCCCTAAGCATCTGTTTTAGGAGCAGGGTGTTGGGCCTGGTGACTGTTTGGTCTGTCACATCACAGCCACTCGATTAGCAACACTGCTTTCAGCAGAAAATGATGCCAAAGGACTGCTGGATATTGTCCAGCAGATTCTGAGAACAAGCCACATGGGCTACGGTGCCCATCTCTGGGCCTGCCATGGGCACATTCGTACTGCAGTACAGTGACAAGGCAGCGGTGCTTTGCAGGGGCAGAAGCAGTGTGAACTGGGGGCAGCAGAAGGTGGAGCTGGCTGGGCTGGAGCCCCCGCAGCAGCAGCTTCTGTCTCAGCTCTTTGCTTTTTGTCCCGCAGAAGCTGCGCATACCGACCTCTCTCCTGGAGCCTGCCTCAAAGATGGATAAGTGGGTGAGCTAACAACCTTGCATCCAAGGGGAAGAGGAAGGGACCGAGAAATGCACATTCAGGACATTTGTTTGTAAGACTGTCACAAGACAGAATGATAGC
Source organism: Alectura lathami (assembly GCA_013399715.1). Taxonomy (NCBI): domain Eukaryota; kingdom Metazoa; phylum Chordata; class Aves; order Galliformes; family Megapodiidae; genus Alectura; species Alectura lathami. The sequence continues at coordinate 339,303 of VXAV01009754.1, forward strand.
GTAAGGTAAACACAGTGTTTGAACCCAAACACCTTGGGGAAGGACTGAGTGCTCTTGAACTGCCACAACAGGAGGGTTAAGAGCAGGAAGAATGCTTGCCAGTTTCTGTACATCTGATCTCGCAGCAAAATGTAGACACGTATCCAGGGCACAGTGTCTTGCATCACAGGCTGATCGAGGTGTTGTTACCTGTTATTTACTGGGGGCTGATGGAACACAGAAACGTGAGCAGCTGCCACAGCTTTTGTGACCAACTGTCACGTTGTTGCCACGATGATGAGTTTGAGGGCATGAGGCAAGTGATGATCTAGCCTGCTCCCTGCGGTCACCAGACTTAGCACAGAGCAGGTGAGGAGTGCTCGTGTGGTCTGGTTCACCAGCAGAGCAAGAGCATGGAGATCTGCAGTGGGGCAGCAATATCTTAAACAGGCACAGTTTTTTGCTGGAGGCCATGTGCCTAAGCCCTCAACCCTCACTTTTGACTCAGGGAAAACTTCTTCCATCTCCCATTTCCCCCATAGGCATCTTCATACATGATCCCAGTCCTTCTCCAGTCTGAATCCATAGCATTCACCTGGGCGTTTGCTTCATGAACTGATCTCCCTGGGGTTCTCTCTGTGGTTACACCCAGAAATTTATAACCTGTTGCAACCTCTGTCCTGAACACTGGCCTTGCCCACTCTCCCGTGTCTTCTGCTCACTCCTTTCTGACATTGCTCTGTTGCAGAAGTTCAGCAATGGGATTCCTCTCCCTCCTGCGCAGGTGCCTCCCAGTCGACTCCATGTGAAGCAGGCACCAGGTAGTCTCGTGGGTGTTTTGTGAAGCTGCTGTGCCCAGAGCTTTAGGGGTGTGTGGGGAGGTTGGTTGCCCACTGAAGCAGTGGCTGCCCGTGTGCTAGTGGGTTGCGGGGCCTCTGCTGACTGCAAGTGCTGTTTCTGTGCTCTTGTCCTGCAGAATCTCCTGAGGGAGAAAATATTTCTGCACATGGTGCTGGTTCCCAAATGGATTTTGAGGTAAGAAGTTTCACAGATGGAAGCTGCCACAACCTTAGGAAATCAAGGTTATGAAAAGTGCTGAGCTGCCCCAAAATCCCTGGATAAAAACCTCTTCCTTTGCCCATTTTGCTTTACCAGAGAAAAGCTCCCGTGTGGCCTTCCCTCCACCACTCCCAAGGCTGTGACCGCACAGCTTTGTGAGGCAGCCTGAGGTTTACAGGGCAGTGCCCTTTTGCCATCCTCCAATGAGCCCAGAGCCCCAGGCCCAGCAGTGCTCTCAGGCACGCGGTTTGCAGCCCATGTGCAAGAGAGAGCAATCTTTGAACTACGTGCTGTCCCTTGCCCCTCCTCCCGCATGAGATCTTCTGTCCCTGTCAGTCTGGGTACCACAATAATTCAGACAACCATACTAGTTTTTTTTCTGGGATAACGTCCTGCAGTGTCATGGCCAGCCAGTGTGTGATGGAACTGGAACTGCTTCTGTGTCCACTTGGGGACAGCACCTCTCTAGCAGTGCCAGCTGCAGATCAGCTCTGTTCCCTTTGTCTTTGCTGCCCAAGTTTTTAGGGTTTTGGGGGTCATGTTTTGTCAGCTGACAGAAGGCAGCAGGACATGAGATCTTGGCTGCACCTCTCCAACTGCATGGAGGTTTGTGGTTTGGGGTATTTTTTTTTTTTTATGTAGGCCAAAAACAGGGCTCCTGGATCACAGCAGGAACAGTTGATCCTAAGCTTTGAACCCATAGATTCCCCCTCTAAAATTCAGATCTTCATTTTGATGCTGCGCTGCGTTATGATAGCACTGAGTCTTGTGTTCGTCAGCTCTCTTCCTGCATAACCATGCCGTCCACGTCTCTCCGCAGATCCCACTCACCCACAGAGGACCCTCGTCCAGCCCGGACAGACCAGCTGTGCTGCGAGTGCGTTGCGAGTGCACGGTGGTGGTGAGGGCGGGCGAGGTGCCCTCCCTGCCGGCGCTGCGGGCGCTGCTGCGGGAGCGCCTGGGCCAGCAGGCAGAGCGCGGGAGGCTGAGGTACGCTGTCCCCCAGCGCTCAGGGTGCACGCTGTCCTCGCAGCGTGTGGCAGCAGTGGTTTCCCTGAGGACACGGCCGTCTGTGTCTGGTCTCCTGGGAATGTTTAACTGGGACCAAAGCAGTCTAGCAGAGGTTCAGCAACGGCATGAGCACACTGCCTTGCGGGTCTAGCCTTACTGTGGCATGTGCTGTTGGGTCTGGGAACAGCGTGTGATCCACAGGCTTTGGAGACCTGGGGGATCTTTCCAAGGAAACTGTCCCGTAGTCAGAAAATGAGGGAACAGAAGGAAAAACTTTGTGCAGATGAAGCTGCTGTCTGTAGGATTTTCTCCTGCCCAGCTCAGCCTTAAAGACACACTAGGATCAATGTAGAGCAATCTGAGAGTTGGGTGTGGGTGAGTCCTGGGGTGGGGTATTCCTGACTGCAGCACCCCTGGGGGAAGGAAGTCAGTGCAGTCATGAGAGATTAGACTCTGCCCCTCTAGTATCTGAGGATGCAATTGCCATTTGTCCCCACTGAGCGTGCAGGGTGGCCCAATGTCATTGCACAAGGTGACAAGCTTGGAGCTGGTTACAGAGATCTTGGAAGACTGAAGATGGTAGAGGGCTAGAATTGCCTAAAAGTTTGTCTTTAGATCAGATTATTTGAGCCACATTATTGAACTCTTACAGCTACAGGCATTTGGATGGCAAAGAACTGGGTGCAGTTTCAGGAGAGGAAGATCTAGGGAAGATGTGGCAGCAGCTGACAGATGGCAGGCTCACGCTCTGCTGCCAGGTACGTGGGCAGTGACAAGGATCTCTGCTGTGCTGGGCTCTAATCTGGCCTCTGCTTTGCCTTGCAACCTCCATGCTGATTTTCTGCTGTAGGACTCGGACTCCCACTCAGGCAGACCTGTCCTCTACCGGATGCAGGCTCAGCATTCCTACCCTGCACGGGATCCGGGGGACCTGGAGTTCAGCAAGGGGGACACGCTGGATATTCTCTCTGAAGGTAGCTCTCCAGCTGTGTCTGCTGGCTGTCCTGGGCCAGGCTTTCAGTCTGATGCAGGGAGGGACTGGGGAGTGGATGGCTTCTCCTGTCCTGTTTCAAGCCTGTGACAACAGGAATTGTCACGGGAGTTGTCACTGGGTCTTGCCCAGAGTTAAATTTGAGCCATGAAAACTCTCACTAACCCAGCTCCTGTGAGCCGGAGCTTATCCTGATCCTTTATGTTTTCCCAGTGAATGAGGACTGGCTCGAAGGATGCTGCAATGGCAAGACTGGCATCTTCCCTAAATGCTTTGCAACCCAGGCCAGTTGTGGTGCTGCCTCCCCGTAGGGAACAGGAGCCTTCTGCCTGACTGCACAAGGAGCCCGCTGCCATTGCTCCCATCTGCCAGGGGCAGGAGGCACCAGTACAGCTCATTTGCCCGCAGCCAGCCCAGCCAGGAGCTCTGCTCAACCCAAACAGGAGATGTCCCCCACCCGTGGGGTCTGTCCCAGCAGTCATTTGACAGCATTTCCTGCAGACCGTTCCCAGCCCTGGCATTTTTACCTCTGTGGTTCCACTGCCAAAGGTTTGCATGTACAGGGCAGAGAGGAGGGAGCGAACTGGTGTTTGGCTACAGGAAACGTCCATGTGGCAATGACAGAAGGCGGCCCAGACCTCAGGGGTTCAGACTGCAGGGCGGGAAGGGGTTCCTCTGGCTGGAGGAGCTCACCCCCTCTCCCTTGCTGCTCAAGTCCAGGCAGGGAAGGCTGAGCCTTGCTCTAATGAAGTGAAGGGTAGCAGCTGACTGCGAGCAGGAAGCAGGGCACAGTTCCCTGGGCCTCTTGTCCGCATATCTTTATCTCCACCAGGGAGAGCTGCTGCTCTTTTGGAAGCCTTTTGTAGCCAGTATGCAGTGGGGTACATGGGAGAACACCCTGGGTTATCACCATCATGTGCCACCTTCACACAGTGTGGATCTGCTGGAGCCAAAGGGCTCTGATCATTTCCCAGCCCAGATGCCTTTGGTTCTTTTCTCCAGCCCTTTAAAAGCCCTGCCCGGATTTTACTGCTGCATGCTGTGTGGACTTGCAAGGGGTCTTGCAGCACAGGGCAGAGGTAGCTGTGGAAACACCCCTGCTCACACCAGCCCTGGGCTTTGGCAGAGGCTTGGAGGGTCTGTTCAGGGCTGGCTGAGCTGTGCAGGGCTGGGCTGTGCAGGGCTGGCCTGGTGGCTGGAGCTTGAAGGACTGAGATGACTGTCTGGTTCCTGCAGCTGAGCTGTGCTGGGCTCTGCCAAGGCAGATAAAACACTCAGGTGCCTGGAGCTGGAGCCTGCTACGGATGTAGTGTCTGACAAAGCTGGGCTATATAACTTGAATATAAAATAAACACTGAGCCAGAGTTGGCAGCTTTTAAATCAAGGTCTGATTGTATTTTACTACTGAGGTATGCCAGTAAATATCTTAAAGACAGCTGACAGTCTGTCCTTGGAAAGATACTCTGTCACATACTACAGAAATCTTGCACATCCTGCACAAGACAGGATACAGAAAATGCCAGTCCTCTCCTCAGAGTTTAGGTGGCCACCGCTGCTTCCAGCACCCATCACCTTCCTGCACCTGGCTGCTGGGAGAGCCAGCCCAGCAGGACTGGAAGCGCCAAGGGATGGAAACTCTGCCAGGCTGATTAGCGACCTTTGTATTCGAAAAACAAAACGGGTTTTAATTCTAGTTTGAATTTATATGGCTTCATCTTCCAACCACCGCATCCCAGTTTGGCCTTCATCAGCCAGATTGAGGAGGTTTCTGGAGTCAGGCATAGTTTCCTCTTGGAGGTATGCAAGGAGCTCAGGATGCCTTTGACATCTTCGCAGAGGTGGCTCAAGCAGACTTCACGAGCAACGGATGGGCCTAGTGCCTTTTTCCCTCTCCTGCTTCCACCTTTTCTTGCACCACTTTCCCTGCGTGGTTTAGAGGGCAGGGTGCCCCTAGCCTTGACTCAGAGCTACTTGGGTTTCCACAAGCACTGGAGGAGGATTGCCACCAGGCCTGCGACTGTGGCCAGCACAATGAAGGCGATGGCGCCTGCCCACAGACCGGGCGGGTGCCCCTTGACGTGTCCCGGAGCCTCCGTGGGGATCATGTTGGTGAGGTTCAGCATGAAGCCCAGCGTCCAGCCGATGTCTGTGTTTCCTGCCTGAGGTGACAGAACAGAGACCATCAGAAAGTGCCTCTCCCAGGCAGTGGTAGCTCTGGCGCAAGGGCACCTCTCCCACGAGCTACCAAAGCTGTGATTTCACACGTGGACCTGGCTGTGGCAAACCTTGTCTCACCAGAGCCAGTTACACAGACAGCTTTGCTCTCCCCCTTTCCCAAGGGCTAACAGGAAGCTGCTGTGGTGCAGATGTGCCTCTGTGACCTGTGCCTGCTCCCCTTAAAATCCTTTGGATTTGGTCACATTCAAATGGATCGTGGGGCCACCATCACCTCTCCGAAGCTTGTGTGAATTCCGTCCAACATCAGCAACAAAATCAGTGGCCAAATCCTGCTCTGCCCTTCTCTGACCCCCTTAAAATTAGTTCATGCTCACACCAGAGTACATAAGAGCTGGGGTCAGAGGTTTGGGGGCAGGCAGGACTGACGCTGTCCTGGGATCACTGGGTGGCAGGCACGAGGCAGGGATGCATTCCTGGTGCAGGGGATTCCAGGGATGCTGCTCCTGTACGTGTCCTTGGGCCAGGGCAAGGATGTGGCCACAGCTGCCTGCCTGCTCCCACTGCCCCACGAGGCTTTTACCTTCTGGATGAAGCTGATGCTGCTCCATGTGCGTTCATCAAACTTGTAGCCATCGACCAGCAATGTCAAGATGTAAAGTGCCGCGGAGCAGTAGGTGTGTAGGTGCTCCTTGTTCTGCGGGAAGGTTGCCACCAGCTGCGGGGCCATTGGGGGACATGGAGTGAGGAGTGAAACGTTCAGAAACCCTCCCTGGCCCAGGGAACAGCAGGGCTTGTGCTTCCCGGGCAGAGATTTGGGATGGGACAGGCAGAGGGCTCCTTGCCACCCTTTACAGAGCTCTCACCTCCTCCCATGTCTTGTTGCAGAAGGCCAAGACCGTGCTGTTGACATGGCTTAGAGACTGCTGGCTGGTCAGGTTCAGGAAGGAGAAGGCATAGTAGAACCCAGCAAAGGCCTGGGGAAAAAGGGGTGATGGTAAAAACTATCTCCCTCCTCGCCCAAAAGAAGGCCTCTGCTCACAGCCCCTCTGGGCTGGGGCCAGCGCTGCCATCCCTGTGGGGTGCCAGGAGATGAGGAGGGCTGGCTGAGCCTGTGGCAGAGCATCACTGCGACCTCTTGGGCCAAATCCTAGCATAAGGCCCGACCCAGGGGACCCTCTGCCTGGGGACAGATTTCCATGCAGTCCCTGGGGTTCTGCATCCAGCACCCACTTGACAGCCTACCAGAAAGACATGGAGATTGCGGACAAGCCCTGGGGCTCCCGCTTGCACTCGGGAGCCTGGCCAACTCAGACTCGTTCCTTGAGGACGAGATCTTCCTTGTTCTCTCAGGGAGGGCTGGGACATTGCAGGAGGCAGAATCCACCTCCCAGCTTAGGAGGAGAGGTTTGCAGATGGGATCAGCTTTGGGGTCTCCTGCCTCCCCCTCCCGTAACCAGCAGTGGAGGAGACATTCACCCTCCCTCATCCCCACACCACCGCCACGTGGCCGGAGGCTCCTTACAAAGAACTGTCCCCGCACGGGCGGCTGATAGACCCCGTTGAACCCGCACGTCCTGTTGGCCCCGCAGGTGAAGTTGAAGAGTTTCTGGATGGCAGTGCGGCACGCTGCTGGGTCCCCCATCCCCGTTACCGTGAGGACCTGCGCAGGGCTGGGTGTGCTTGGTGTGGTGACACAGGGACTGTTGTAGAGCTCTGCTGTGGTGACGTTCTCCTGGTATCCCTTGGGGTAGCAGGGGTGTGATATCTGCTGGGAAGGTGGGTTTTCCTGGAGAGAGAGGGAGCCGTTAGCAGTGCCAGTGAGACCCTACCCCACAAGTCAGCCTGCGCTTACACCCTCCCAGAAAGCAGGATCTAGACCCCAGAAGGATCTGAGGACAAGCAGGATCCAACCTTTGGACGACTTTAACCTGCCCGTGACTTTTGCTGGCCCTGCCATTGGCCTTGCTGATGAGTGGGGCTGGGGTGGTGGTGCTACCACCAGCCAGCGCCTGCCTGTGAGGCTGGAATCCTGCTCCCATGGCAGCACTGCGTGGAGAAGTTGTTCTTCTCAGTACCTGATTTGACCCCACCATATCCTGTGGGCCATAACCCAGGAAGGAGTGAAGGTGCGTTCTGTCTGCACACTCCTCAAGTATCTCCATCTCCCATGGCACTGGGCATCTCACCTCACCACCTGAGGTGAGATGGGAGGCTGTGGTTGGTGGTGGAGCAATGTGCAGGAGGAATCCTCTCATTGAGAAGAAATCAAGGGGGCAAGTGTATATAATCGCCTTTAACAGCTATCATCTCTGCACTGAGGTTTGTGCAGTCTCAGCTCCCCGCTCCACCTCATGTCTTATGTAGGGCACAATGTCTGGAGGCTCAATAATCCTAGCCAGGAGGTGACAGATCGTGTCTGTGGGTGATGGAACTCCCTGTCCTCTGCTAACTGGCTGTTGCATCCGTTGTCCAGAGGAGGACCTGGTGGCCTTCAAACCACTTGAGTTGCAATGAAGCTGATACCTGAAAGCCATCCAGGCAACGAAACATTTTATGCCCATAACTGTAAGGACAGAAGAGCCTAAAGATACAGCTGGACTTGGGAAATAATGAAAAATGCAATTATATGACAACACCTGGGAGAAGGGAGGCCTGGCAGGGGACCACCACCACCTCCCACCCAGACGACATAATTTTTTACTCCAGTACATAAAATCTCAGCCTTTCCCAGGTTCTTGATTTGTGAAACTTCTCAGTTCCCTAGGACATTTTGTACACACATGTACAAAATTCCTGGAAGACATTTTTCTTGGCAATGGGAAATGGTTGAGCCCAACGGCTGTGCTACCTGGTGGAGATCTGCCATCAGCATCTTCAGGGCCTGCGTCTGCCCATAGCAGAGGTAGCTGTGGGTGTAGAGCGAGTAGTTGGTGCCGTACAGCCTGAAGAAGACAGATGTGTTTTTGTCCTCAGTGGTGACTCCAGGCTGGAAGGTTATTTGCGTTGAGGCACCCCCTAGGTCCAGAGCTCCCAGAACCTCGGTGTTCTGGGGATGTTCCCATTTCTCTGCAAAAGAAAACTGGCACCATACGACAGTAAGTGTTCATCTGAGCTGGCAGAAATCATAGTCCCTGTCCCTTCCCTTGAGGTTTTGTGGTTTCTAAAGCCCCTGGGAGACCTTGTGCATCCTATGTTTAACCCCTTGCTGCCTGCTTCTTCCTCAACCCACATAGATCTCCATGGAGCACTGAGGTTCTGGAAGTTCTGTCCCTAGGCTGCTGCACATCAGCTTGGACTCTGAGGACTCCGTGGACTCTAAGGAGGGAAAGTGTAACATGTTGTTCTGCAGTCTGATATTGCTGCATCCCCGTGACACCAAAATCGACCCACATGTAAATGGAGAGCACAGGGTTGGTCTGAGCGGGACACAAAGGTCCTCCTGCCCTTGGCTCTGTTAACCACATCAGTAGAGTCAGTTCACAATAACAAGCTACATTTCTTTGGGTGACTATTGCTCTAAAATGACATTTTTCTCTCCTCTGGGAATAGAGAAACCTGGTCATTGCTCCAGCAGGGATGCACATAACCCCAGCCCCGCCGTGCCCTCTCCTCTGGCCTGCACCTTGACGAGTGTCTCCAGCAGGTAGTTGATGGTGATCCAGCCAAAGGAGCCCTCCTCATTCCCGGTGAGGATCTGAGCTCCGCGGAAGTCCACAGGGTACTCACGAATGGCCTTGGTGACCTCAGCAAAGACCTGCTCAGCTTTTGTGCTGTTCTGCTGCCTGCAGAAGGAGATCAACCACAGGTGGTTGAAGAGGCAATTGCCAGGGAGTTTTCAGAGCAGAGCTAACAGTAAAAACCTGCTGCCTTCTGCAGAGGAGTGGGACTGCTCAGAGAGAGCATATGCCCTGTCCATCCACCACCTTTCATTATATAATGGGCAATTATAAGATGGGGAAAGACTTTTTACTAGGGCCTGCAGTGACAGGACAAAGGGCAATGGTTTTAAACTGAAAGAGGGTAGATTTAGATTGGATACAAGGAAATCTTTCACACTGAGGATGCAGAGGCACTGGAACAGGTTGCCAGAGAAACTGTAGATACCTCATCACTGGAAGAGTTCAAGGCCAGGCAGATGGGGCTTTGGGCAATATAATTTAGTGAACAATGTCCCTGCCCATGGCAGGGGGGTGGAACTAGATGATCTTTAAGGTCCCTTCCAACCCAAACCACTCTATGACTCTAAGTCTAGCAAATGAGATTCTTCCTCGTCTGGGGCATTGCCAGGCTGGCACCAGCACAGGCTGTGGGATTTCCCCATGGCATGGTGAGCTGGCTTTGTTGGACACCCCCCAGGAGGCTGCAGAAGTGGAAGCTCTGTCCATTGCCATAGTCTGCCTGAGCAGCAGCCCCCTGTGCCTGCTGCCCTCTGATCCCAGCCTCACGCCCCAGCTAAGATGCAGGAACGTGTGGTGGGGCAGTGCCCGTACCTCAGCAGCCGCATGCCCGCTGTGGCCCCCAGGTAGGTGGGCGTCTCCCGCTGCTGATCCACAGGGACGACCGTCATGGCCTTGTCCAAGCAGGGCTTCAGGCTGGCTCCAGCCCCAGCGGGGTTGTCTGCGTAGCTGGAGATGCCAGATCCTGCAAGAGAGCACACCGTGATGGAGCCAGCCCAGGAGGGATTGGACAGGACAGTGGGGGACTTGTTCGCCCTGAAAGCCAGGGAGACCCCAGGGTTTTCCCCATGTACCCAGACCAGTCGTGCCCTTGCCAAGGGTGCCCCCAGTAGGGCACTGCTCAGAGCTGCCATGCCTGGAGGTGGCACATGCACCATGGCCACGATGCGCTGCAGGAGCAGGCAGCGAGCTCTGGCTCTCAAAAGGGGTGGGGAGCCACAATGGGAATCTTGTGATGACAAACAGCACTGTTCCTTATTTCACTGGGGAAGGAGGAAGCTCACATTTGCCCTGCTGGGAGGACGTGCAGAGGCAACATGCTCACACAGAGGTGCCTTCCATGCAGCTCTGTGCAAACACGCTCCTATTTTTAGAGGCTGGTGCCGGATCTGAGCGCCCAGCATGGTCCTGCGGTGGGTGGGGATAGTCAATATCACTATTTACCTTTCCCCCAACCTCTGCATTCCAGTACTGCCACTAGCCCATGCACCCTCTCTCTTACCCTTCGCCCTCCACCAGACATTTGCTTTGAAGCACAGTTAACCAGTAACTGCCACACTGCAGCACAGAGCCTTGATTTGACATCAGGACAGGCTCTACAACATCTCACCTTCTTGCCCAGACACTCTGCCGTAGGCCAGCGGCCTTTGCCAGCCCCAGCCCAGTTTAGCTGACCCTGCCCAGAGCAGCCACCACAGCAGGGCACCAGAGCCCACCAGCCCTGGTGTCCCCAGGCTGACTGGAGACTGGGGAGAGGGACAGACACATCCCAGCACACTCACCATTCACGGTGCAGGACTCCACCTGCGAGACGATGCCTGTGCCGTTCTCCTTGTCCGCGGGCCACCGGTAGATGTAGAGAGCTGTGTGCGTGGAGCCGGCATCGAACACCAGGCCGTACTGGGGAGGGAGGCAGAGGGGACACGGGGTGTCGGGGGTGCAGATCAGCTTCAGCTGGCTGCAGATCTAGGAGAGCTCCAGGAGAGCTGGCAGAGCTCCTGGTGGGCAGGGGGAACTCATGTGGCCAAGCAAAGAGTGTCAGCAGAGCAGGGAAAGCACGTCATTGCAGTCACCAGCTGTACTGGGGGCAAGGCTCTTTGTGAGCTAGCAGGAAAGGTCCCTTGGTGCTCTGCAGAGAAACGGCTATATGTGCTGTAAGCAAGAAAACTGGCAGACCCACTTGGCATGCCGGCCTGCATAACAGTTTGTCCCCACCTCAGTGACTAACAGCACAGCCTGACGGAAAGTTGGGGAAAATATCGTACCGGGGTTAACCAACACACGCGTGAGAGCAGGTGTCTGAGCTCCTGCCAAGGACCTTACCTTAGTGTTGGGAGGCAGAAACACATCCTTCACATCTGCAGCACACAGTATGAGGGCAATGATGCTGCAGACACAGGTGGCTGCTAGGAGACCTGCAACGGCCTTGGCTTTGTACTCCATTCCTCCTCCAACCTGCAAGAACAGCCCCAGTTCCCAGCTTAGCACCCCTGTATTTGCAAGGCCAGTTTTGAGATGCAAATCTCATGGACAAAGATGGGACCTGTGAGGCTGGAGCTTCTCCCATGTCCTCACAAGAGCTTGAAGCCATTCTTGGAATCACAGAATCACAGCTTGGCTGAGGTTGGACAGAACTTCTAGGCCAGTCTGGTCCAACCCCTGCCCAATGAACACCCAGAGCAGGGTGCCCAGGACCATGCCCAGGTGGCTTTTGAGTATCTTCACCTCTCTGGGCAAACCTGTGCCAGTGCTCAGCCATCCGTACATCACAGAAGTGCTTCCTGACATTCACAGGAAGCTGGAACACTCCTGTGTTCCAGTTTGTGCCCATTGCCTCTTGTCTTGTCATTGGGCACCACTGCCAGAGCCTGGCTCCATCCTCTTTGCACTCTCCCTTCAAATATTTATATGCACTAATGAGATCCCCCCAAACCTTCTCTTCTCCAGGCTGAGCAGCCCCAGCTCTCTCAGCC
>VXAV01009755.1:5980-25671 GCA_013399715.1 Alectura lathami
ACTGCATATGAGTTTGGGTAGGAAAGACTTCAAATACAGCCAAAGAGCTAGGATAACACATAAACCGTAAGGATGAAAGAATTAGCATGCATTAGACGATAAGGCAAAAGTAAGCAAGGCAAAGTTCTTCCTCTGAAATTCATAGGATAATCACTGTGGTGCTAAATTTCACATACATCTGACTGAAATTTTAATAGCTGCAGCTCTATTCTTCTGAAATGTTTCCCTGCTGTAAGCTTGGCTCCATCTGTGATCACTACTTGTGATAAGACTGATTAATTTCCAAAGAATCCAGTCTCCACAGGAGACAAGCATCTCTCTGTTCTCTTTTCACTTAAAACCCTCTCCTTACAGAGATGGACATGCGGTGAAGGACAAAAGCTGGAATATAAAGTGTTCTACCATCTGTCCTCACAAAATAACTGTTCAAGCTCTAGCTGGTATGCCCAGCATCTATATCAAAACTCCATCACTGTGCAAAATTTGTCTGCTTCTCTGGCAGTTTGAAGAAGATCTAGTAGTTTATTGTATCACCAAGAATACGGTGCTGAAGACACAAACTGCACGAGCTGGGAAAAAAAAGAATGGAGGAGAGCAAAGCAGAAAATAAATACAAAACAGTTCTAAATTATTATCATTTACTGCAGAACTCAGAAGTCTGTGTACAGAGGAGAAAACATGCTAGTAACTGAAAATAAGTTGAAAGGCAGTGTATGATCTCACCGACCATGGCACAAAGGATAGACTAAATGGAAACTGGTAGAGTACTACCTCAGGAAAGCAAACACATGATGGCCTGGATGACCTGTACAATAGAAGTACTCACATCTGTAGCATTTGTTTGTTTGTTTCTTTTTATTGTGAAGCAGTTCTATGCAGTGCTTGACTGAACACTATTTCATATATTCACCCTAAATAACAAAACAGTTCCTCTGAGAAGAACATCCTCCTCCATGGCTTCTGTGCTTCTTAATCTTGTTACTAGTAGCATGATTACATCAGTACTGATGACCAAGAATGGAAGAGTATTCAGTTTGAAATCTGGCCCTACACCAAATTATCTCAGATTTTCAGATGTTCAGTCTTGGCACTGTCTAGAAAAACAAAAATGTTGATATGGCATCATAAGCACTCAAAGGCCAGAGCAATCCTGAACAGAAAGCCAACACAAGTGGACGGAACACAAGTGTTTTAGGCCTGGCTGAAAGCATCATTCCTTCCTGTCTTTCCCCATCCTTTCCTTCTAAACTCACCCTCAAGAAGTGTTGGTCCATGCCGAGGTGGCAACAATGAGACAAACAATGAGACAAAACCAGTCAACAGGCTTAAACTAGCTCTTATTTATGCGGACAAAGTCTCATGTGAAATGGGATCAAGGGATGAATTTACCGGACCCCAACACCACTCTTTCATGGTACAAATGTGTGTCTCTTGCAGCTCCGTGCTGTTTGGATGCTATCTGCCTATTGCTTGACATTGCTGGAATGCAGCACCAGCCCAGATGATTAATGCTTGACTACCACAGCAAAGTACAGAGGAGAACAAAACATGCACTACCAAAGAAGATCACTAACAAAACACAGAATGAAGAACCACCAAATATTTCCATGTCATATTCTAATGCCAGAAAATTTACGCATCTCATTTATTTCCAACCTCTAGAAACTTCTTTCTAATCACTATTCAACAAACCTTAATCATTAACAAAACCTGAACACCTGTGATCCATGGCATCCACTGCTCTAACTGTAACAACTAAGCAGAAATGCGTCACAACTGTTCTGAACACAGAGCCCAGAAAACCAGCAAGAACTCCATACGGAAATTTCCTGAAGACATGCTTTGCTTAACAAAACTATGCAGTCAGTGTAGTCAATCGACATGCAAACATGACTGAAAGCATGCTATTAAGCAGAACAGGTACAAAAATATTGCAGTTCTGCCTCATCAGTTACTCACAGAGGTACACTCATGTATACAGTTTACATAATTTTGTATTAGCAGTATGCCCATTCACTTTTGCTTGTTTTTCCCTTAATTCATGAGCAACCCCACTGACTTCAGTTCAGTTTGCCTGCTCACCAAAGCACTGTTGCGTGGTTGAAGAATAGAAGAGTCATACCCTCGATCCCCTTCTAGCTTTAATATATAACAGCAATTAACCCTGTCTAGCACACCCAGACAGAACTGATAATGAGTAGCACACAGTCAAGCATAAGCATGCGTCTCTAGTGAGTGCTTCTTCTTCATGCAGAACCCACTGGTAAACATGGGCCCCAAGTCTCCCCCAGTGCTGTTCCAGAGAGCACGCTGTGTTGGGCTGTTCTCTGGTCTTTCCAGTTTGGCCTGAAACAGGTTGTACTTCTTGAGGTGCACAGTTGCAAAAACAGAGTGTTGGCAGGCTCCCTCACTTCTAAGCTAACTTGAACCCTACTACAAGACCTTCCAAACTCCTCTTCTGTCATTACTCATCCCAAAATAAGTGAGAAAACTTGCAGTGCCTCACTGGGAAGAAGACAGCTCATCCAATACAAAGGGAAATGGGATATGTCCACTTCTCCGCCCCCACCTCTCAAATTAGCCTCATGCCAAGGCATGAGCTGAAGAGCACCTGGTCAGGGCAAGATGTGTTCTTTTAACAAAGAGATCCAGTGATCAGACAGATGGGTGTTCCAAAGTACAGGCCACAACATCTGGGGACAAGCCAGACAAATTCCATCCTCCCCCTCAGAAGAAGTTGAAACAAATACTGTTGTGCAAACTTGCTTGCATTCACCTAAACGATTTGAATACTTTCAAAACAAAGGAAAAACTTTCCTCCTCTCAAACAGCAACAGAAAAACAAAACACACACACAGAAACGAAACAACAGCGAAACCCTATTAAAAACCAAATCCGTGTTTAAAAAGCAGAACACTTGAAATAAAATTCCATAGACAACTCTAACCAGGTCCTAATCCTGGTGTCAAGAAAGCCTTTGACAGAGCACTCACACATACAATCATTCTCCAGCTAAATCTGCATCTATTCTCTAAAACAGCAGCAAAGTCTGACATGGAAATGCACATTACAGCCTGCGAACTTCGCACCTGACACAAGGATCATCTTCCTCCTGGCCTCTCCCAGCAAAGGACATCAACCAAATGATTTTAATATACAAAGCTTACCAAAGCTGCTGCCAACAGTGCTATCCTAGCTTGAAGTACCCAGCTAGAGCAACAGCTGTTACACAACCAGCCTTCAACACTGCCTTTGCAGAACTTTAGCTGCCCTCACGTGTTCAGAACTTTTAAAATAATGGCTCTCCTCAGACATACAGGCAGGCATGGCTGCAACGCCAGCAACTTTAGAGACTTCCAGGTCTAAAATCTGTAATTTTTGATGGCCTGGCACATGATTTGAGCTATTGCCAAAGAGCACAGTGCAGCTGATTGCGGTGTTTAATCCAGCAGTAGCACACATTACGACTCTGACACTGCAGCTCTGAAAAGAAAAGACCACCTGCCAACTACCCTTGTTTTCCTTTCATTGGCACTACTGTAATCCATTCACAACAACGCAGTTATGGACCTGGCTTTGCAATAATGACCACGAAGAATACATTACTGGGTTAACAAGATCTACCAGCAGAAATAAGATGTGTTAGCAGCTTTCAACAGCATTTTGCCAGTGGAAGCTGCCAGGATGGGGTTAGAACCATCTGTCCTGGTCAAAACAGCTACCTTTTTCTCAGGCCATTTCAAAATCCAAAATCTTCCTTAGCACAGGGGGAAAAAAAAAAAAAAAAAAAATTCAAGTAATGAATGTTCTTAGCAGCCTGAGCTAGCAGAACACAGCAGACTGACGGTGATTGTCATCGCTGTAGGCATCTTGACATGTTATCTCAGGTATGACCTATGGCTCCCCATGTCCCTTTCTCATGCCTGCACACTGACAGGAACTGCCAAGCTCAATTCTCCTTTAAGAGGCCAGTGAAGGACTCTGTGTAGCTGCTTCACTTCCCATAATGAAATTCAGAGGAATAAAACCAAGGTAAGGAACAAGGAGCCCAGGAAAAGAGGAACGAACAAATCAATTACCTCCATCTAAACATCATCAAGGTGTTTAGCACTCCAAACAGATGCTAGAGCAAGTCTTATGTTTTGCTTTTTATAGTGGTTTCATTAATTCTTCCCTTATTTCTCAGTTTGGAACACAGCAAGCATATACAGAATCCCTACCAGCTGCATTATGAAACACACATCTGAAATAAAGCTCAGGGAAAAATCTGCAAAGAGAACTGAGACAAAAACCTTATTTCATAGATGCATGGTGTGTAGGAGGTGGAAAGAAGCATTACTAAATCTGTTATCTTTCCTGTGAATGATGAGCACACCACCCTTTCCAAAAATAGAGGGAAGGAAACGTTGCACTGATGACCATGAAAAGCAAGTTCACCACACTGGTTTAGACAGCAGGTCAGCTGTATCTGAAGACATTGCAAACTACTAGAGTAGTTATTTCTTTAAAAATTAACAAACAAACAAATAACCCTATGAAATTTATTTGAACTAATGATGTTTGAAAAACAACAACAAAAAACCTCATCCTTGTTTTAAAATTCTGTTTTATAAACTCTAAGCCAACAAAGGGAAACAACTGACACAAATACAACTTCTAGCAGAAGTTTCCAACTTCCACCTGACGGTGTGGCAGCCCTGTGCTACAGGCTACCAAGCCAGCCATCGGTAACCTCCCTCTGCCCCTCCCCTTATCTGTATGTGTACATATACACACACTCCTACCCAGGCTGCACACAGCTTGTCTCCAGCTGTGACCAAGGAAGAGATTTAGCTGCTAAATGCATTGGTCCAGCACTACCAAACACAGAAAATGCACTTCAGATAAATTTCTAACAACTCAGCGGGGATGAGGAGGAGAAATCTTCCTTCAATCTGAGCACCAGCATGAAACACTTCGTATTTACTTGGATTTTCCAGAGACTTTTCTCTTGACCTGTTTGAATAATGTTCTCCAGACAGGGAAATTAATTCAGCCTTCAGCTCCATTCCATATCTGATCTTTGTCCAAAAAATCATTTACATATAGTATGTCTATCTGAACTCTGATGGTTATATCTTGAGGGACTGGAAAGATAAAATATTGTGTGCACAAAACTGTGACCCAACCATTAAACCTGATAAAACCAAGAATCTGGAAAGAAGCATTTGTTCAGATCAGCGACACAAACCATTAATGAAGTCAGACAGGGGTTAATCAAGTATCTTAGAACATAATTCTTACATGGCAAAGATATGCTGGGTGCTAAGTAGCAAACTGAAGCGTTTGATGCTGCAGAACAATGTTGTTATTTTTAATTGCTGCAAGTATATTCATTGGGCAAAGCTAAGTGGTTCATGTGTACATCATCATCTACAAACCGCACAGGGATGTACATTTGAAAAGGCCACGGCTCTTCTGGGATGCTGAAGATCTAGGTTCAAGTTGACATTCAAACATGTTTCTACCAAACTGGGGTTTGGGCCAGTTCCAGTGACTACATGCATGCTTAGAGTTGAACAACATATTTCAGCACCTTTTAAGTATTAGCTGTGTATAAATCATCAGCTTAATGTTGGAAGCAATTGGAAACTGGGTAGAAACAATCAGAAATCAGTTCTCAATACCGTAAGTGCTAATTTTTGTTTGTTTGTTGGTTTGTTTTTAATAGCTTCCAGCCTCTTTCCTAAAAGCTCACACAAAATTAAAAACACCTCCAGGTCTTAAAGAAGTGTTCTCTGTCCTAGCCCAGCTGCTCCTTCTTTAAGTGTATTTTGCATCTCTACCTGTTACAGAGAGTTCCTCTTCCTGTTTGTGGCTGATACACTAAGCAGGGCAATGGAAGTTCTTTATGAGCTGGGTATGCGCCGACAAAGCATAAGCAAACAGCTCTAAAAGCTAACACCAAAATCTTGGAGGCCAACTGATAAGTCCAGTACATCTCAGAATCTGCAACTCTGCCTGCTTTATTCTTTCAAAAATCAGTAGTCTTGGAGGACAACTTCAGCAGCTTACAGGGATATTTTATTTAGCAGCTTACAGGATTCCCTCACAGGGACATTCTGCATTAGACAGGCCACTGGCAAAGAAAAGTCTGAAATCTCAGTTTTCAGATGTATTTCTGAGATGGCCAGTGCAGCTTTCTCCAGCAACAAATTCTAATCTCTAGATATATCACAGAAGCTTCTTAAACTAATGTTTTGAGAAAAGTACTTCAAAACTGAAAAACAAATACTTTGAGGCAGGTACTTGCAAGATAAAACTTGTCAGTGATCCTTACATAGGCACCAACTTCCTCCAAGGGACAGATTTAACACAGATGAATGCAGACAAAAGCTAGACGTTAGTTTAGCATTAGTTTACTGAAGGAATGATCAGGTCAGCACATCCTACCTTTCTCCTTGGTAATACACTAGTGGCTTTGGAGAAGTCTCAAACATCCGCAGACTGTATACAAGCTTTTATCTATTAACACAGATTCCTTAGGAAGTTCAACTGGTGGACAAAGTAGCCATCAAAATGGTGCTTATCACATGCCACTGGCATTTGCTGATTATCTAGCCCTCAAATAAATTCCCTTACTACTAACAGCACTGCCAGGTAGTAGGCAATCCCAACAGAAGCATTCTGCCTTCTCTCTTTCGTCCTCCCTCCCCCTCTGTTACAGGTGTGCTTTTTTGTTTGTTTGGCTTTCTAGATGACATAGGGCTGACATTCTGAAAATACAGATTAACCTCTCTCTCCACAGAGAAGTATTTCCTCTACACTTCAGTCCTTAATTATTTTCAAGTTTATGTTACTCTCATCACCACAGCAATCCAGGACCTCAGTTTGCTGCTCATATCCACTAAGCACCCCACTGCAGTGCTCAGAGAGCACAACAGCAAACATAAGCACATGGTGCAGTGCTTTGCCAAAAAGTCACTTCAGCACCCGCCATAAACTTCCATTGCTAGCTAAAAACCCCTGTCAGCTGCAATGTTTGGCTTTTTACCATATCAGCAAATGGCACCAGCTATCTTCACAAATCCTCTGAAGATAATGACTTCCAGATAGGCACTGAATGAAATCACATTTAAGCTCTCTACCTTCCATGGGTAACTGAATTAGGCTTAAACAGATGATGTTGGCCAGCAGATGAAAGGAACACTGAAACATGGCAGAAGGAGACTATTATTATAACCTACTAATGTTTGCAAGCTTATGAAACCTGTACCTTAAGCTGCACAAAAATAGCACTATTAACTCTGCATAGCTACCATGCGTTACAAAAACAAAAACAAAACAAAAACCTATTTCCCACCTGAAACATCAGAATCGTCCGTGCAACAGTGGGCAAGTACAGGAATAGTTGGCATGAATATGAATCATCCCCAAACCAACTTAAACATATTCCTCTAAGCAAGAATATTTAGCATGGATTTGACAACTATTTAAAGCAGGAAAAAATACATTGCTGTGAACACTGCATGAAATCCCACAGATGGCTGCACAGGAGAAATTGGAACACCATGAAACAGAATGGGTGCCACATCAGCAGGAGAGACTTGCATAGCTCTACGCACACACGAGGACCAGGAGGGAGGAACACAGCAGCATGGAACATGCTTATGGAGGTGTGTTAGGTCAGCTGGAAAGGAAGCTGGAGATGGAGGATATAGGAGGTGGATGGGAGACTGGAGTGAAGAACACAGTAAGGAGGAAAAAAAAAAAAAAAAAAAGGAAAAGCATAGGCTGCAAACAAGCAAACCCTTACAATAAATGCAGAAGTCACTCTCCTGATAAAAAAGGAAGATCTTTTTTTTCTCTCCTTCAAAAGGTAAGGAAAAGTTGTGTTTTGCTATTGCAGATAGATTTGCGAATCACATTGTCCATGACATATGAACAATTCATATTGCAGAATGCATCTATCCCTCTGTCAGCTTGCAAAGAGTTCTTGTTCTTGGAGACCAACGGACATAGGCACATTCACTTTAAGGATGGGGGGGATGCACTTCATTTCTCCAGGGTCAAAGCTAAATCTGCAGTTAGGCATCACCAGAGAAGAAAGATCAATATGAAGCCACCCAAAAGCTTCACAACCGAATGCCTCTGCAGGTAATTAGGAATACTTTATGGTCAGCAGTAGTGAAGGCAGCAGGTAGACTCAGAGCATCAGTCTGCACTGAAATGTTATCCCACAGCAGGACACCAGGAAAAACCATGAGACATTTACATTCAGCTCTTAGTTGTTGAATTAATGAGGAGCAATAAACTCCAGGATGCCCAGATAATACCACACAGGTTATCTCACCCTGTGACTGAAACAACTCAAGTTCTGTTGGAGTCACAGATGTCAATACACGGAAAAGCTTCAACACAGAGAACACAGCCTTCCTTCAAACACTGCTGTTTTGCTCTTTGAGGAAAAATACTGACCACGTGCTCCACAACAGGAAAGGCATTTTCTCTGCTATCCAGGGAAGCCAAGCACAGGTCGCAATTCAGGACCCTCCCAGCACTTCATCACTCTGACCAGCAAGCACTGAAAATCTAGCACTCCTAACTGGAGCCACGCATCCTTCATCAGCCATTTTTCCTAAGTTTTGATGTTTTTCTGTGCATATTCAGCCCTATATACCCCAGTCTCATAAATACTTCATATAGTGTTGCTCAGAAGTGATATAAAAAGGAGCTCCTTGTGTCCAGAAGTGCCACCAGCAGGTGCACATGCTTATCTGCTGAGACGCAACAGGAAAGATCTCAACACAAAGTGAAAGAAAGGTAAATACATGGGATTTGTTTGCTGCTTTTGTATTTCTTATTCAGTGTTTTGTGACTTCTGTGGCTTTGCTATTTATCAGCCTATTTTCTGTGGGCTTCATTAGTGGATTTCACGAAATAAATTTGTATGTACATGTCAGACTGTTCCAGTAAGCACTCCGTACTGTTCTTTACAAGGCCATAGTGCAGTATCAACATATACTGAATCTATACCAACTACATGAGACTTGCCTACATAGAGACACCAAGGGAAAACAGAAACTGCGTTAATGAAACTGCTTCAAGTTGCTTTGGATACAACTGTTAAGTTTATTTGGGAAACGAACTACAAATCATTGAATCAAAGCCATTTTCATTCCAATATAGACTACACATACTGGATTGCAATGCAGTTTCACAAGTCTACTTGATGTTCATGCTTCTGGACAACCTACATGATTCCTGAGCTTTCCCACCCCGAAGAAAGAACATATGCAATGTCATGAGAGGGAGATTTGACTGTGCACATAGGGTAGATTCAAAACTTACATATTGCCTACCTATAGGTGCCTTAAAAATTCCTGATAATTGGCTTTTCAGAAGTGTTTTGTTTTACAAT
Source organism: Alectura lathami (assembly GCA_013399715.1). NCBI lineage: Eukaryota > Metazoa > Chordata > Aves > Galliformes > Megapodiidae > Alectura > Alectura lathami. The sequence goes on from VXAV01009755.1 coordinate 15,381, forward strand.
ATGCTTCTGGTAACCCTGAGACTTGAAGACATCAGTCCCCTGTAAGAAAGGCCCAGCCAAAATCAGTCTGGCTCTGCTGTAATCAAAGAAGGACATCAGTTTGCTGGCAGTCCCACTTATTCCACAAATTGGAAGAAAAGGCTAACAGATTATTTCTCTTAATAGGGGCCTTTGGTGGTTCAACTTGTGAACAATGTGGATTCCCTAATGGGGATTAATCTCTCCCCTCCTTCTTCCACTCTCAATTCATCCACTTGCATTAGAAAAGGAAAAAACACTAACTGCTGATAAATACCCTTTTTGTTTTTCAGCAGCCATTCATACATTATGTATAGCTTAAGAAATCAAACGGTAAGGGAAAGGCAACCCTATTTCAAACTGCATGCCCTTCATCTGTTTTAATTTAAATAGAAATCTAGGAGCAAGAATTGTCTGATGGATGCCCAGTTGTGCTGACATGAGAGGCCTACGTATATATGTCATCCATCACACTTTGGCTTCCCTGAAGATGACACTGGTAGCTATTCTGCCACAAATCACAACTGAAAGCTTTCCAAAAGCACAGGCCACTGCTACAGCTGCTCCCACAGACAAAGCATGAATGTCACCACCAGAACCACAGTTGGGCCCATGCTGAACGACCACAAATGCCACCCTCCGCATTGCACCGCAAGGCAGAACGAGCACTGCTTGGGTCAGGTTCAGAGAGTTTAAGACCTCTGGCTGGTTGGCAGGCTCAGTAGGGATCTAGATTGCACGTACGTAATCATAAGCTTATCCATTCTCTACTTCGGCCTTATATTAGAGCCAGAAATGGCAGGAAGCAGTGGAGGGAAGAGTTAAGGAGGGCAATTAGATGCTGCTGCACCCTCTCTGACTACTTGCTCTACAGCACCTACAGAAAAGCATCAGCTCCAGAAGTTAATAGGGTGGAAGTTATTTCTGCATTTGCCACTCTGAAATCTTACTAAAATTTTATATCCTTAATTCACAATGTGACTTCTTCCTCCTAACAAGCTCTGGGGAAAAGGAATAAACCTGCTTATTGCAACGAGAGGACGTCAGTTTAAGTCTCACACATCTTGCAGCAACTGTTCTGCTTTCTGTTGGGGTCTATTAGCATTTTGGGATGTCAGCTGGCTAACAGCATAAAAATGTAATGGAAAGGTGGAAAAACTCCCTTATTTCCCTTCTGAAAAAGGGAATTATGTACCTGAGCCCAGCAGCTTCTTTGCATTTCTGAGCTAAACTTTTCAAGACTAATTGGCTTGCCTACAGACTGGAAAGAAGATGGGGAACAATGATCCTTCAACAAGCCAAGCCTTCTGTAGCATACAGTGAGTGTAAAGATGGTCAGAACACTAGGAGATATTCATAGTCTATCAAAATACATCACTCAAAAACAAATTTTGGCACAATTAGACCTATTTCTGGAATGCTATTCACAAAAAAAAAGTGCATTAAAAATGAATTTTAAAAGTTTCAAGAATTTTTCATGCACTATGCAGGTATTAACACACAGAAGGAAATAAAATATGCAAAATGTTGTTTAAAAAGGTAAAAATAGACAAAATGAAAAAATGCCTGCTTGAGTTTCCCAAGGTAACTAGTAAAATGCAAAAGCTAATCCTCACCTTGTGGATATTCCAGCAAAAGAAAATATACAGAAGGATTTCTAAATGGATCTCTGCACTTGTAAACAGCAAAATCTTAACTGAAAAAAAAAGATTTCATTTTCAGCATTTTTTTTTTTTTAATAGAAAAACACTAGAGGTGGTAGTTAACATTTCTTTGGGGAATACTCAGGAATCCTCCTATAGTGGTTTTCATATTAAATGCCATTAGAAAGGCCTTTTAATTATTGAAAAAAAAAAAAAAAAAAAGCCAAATGTCTAAATCAACAATCTTCTCATTTTTGCCTGAAAGCTTAGTAAATAAATCAATGAGCTACACTGCCTGCTCTGTAATTAAATTATCTATTTGTATGCTAACTGCTATATTATCTACTACTGTAATTTTGTTTTCACAATCATTATTCAGAATGCAATGAGTTAAATTAAGAGATGCTCTAGAACGAAAAGGGATTTAGCTGTCATAGGTACCAAGCATGATCTTAAGGATGAGGCTTGCTCCTTCGTTCACCTTAGTACCATCTTCACCACAAAAATCTAACTAAATCAATCTTTGCACTGTTCTCCAATACATTGAGGCTTGAGCTTGACTTTTTTTTTTTATGTTTTTATTTTTGTGCTACAGTAGTATAAATAAAGATATTCATCATCAGAACTTACAAACAGATTTACTCTTGAAATGCTAGAGAACCAAAACCATGAATGACATCAATTCAGTGAGGTTAAGAGCTTCCAATATTTAATTTAAGTTTGTTACTTTCATGTAGGAATAATCTGTATTTTGCTCTCAAACAATATTATATAATAGATAATTACTGGCTAGTATCCATATTATCTACATCTATAATACATGCTGAGCTGAAAATAGAATACTGACAGGATTTCACAGCCTTCGTAACTTAGGAAAAAAAAACATGTTCATTTCTACAGTAAATGTAATCATCATTAATGTTCCATTTTCATTTGCCTTGTATATGATTCATTTAGCAGCACTCTCACCCTGTACATAGACATAAAGGATGCATAGGCACAGAATAAATGTTAATGCCCCATCCCTGGGGGTGCTCAAGGCCAGGCTGGATGGGCCCTGGGCAGCCTGATCCAGTGGGTGGCAGCCAGCCCACGGCAGGGGTTGGGGCTGGGGAGGCTTTAAGGTCCCTTCCAACCCAAGGCATGCTGTGATTCTATGAAAACACATCTTGTATCTGTGTACCCCAGTACCTCTTTTTATTATCTTCTTTAGCAGAAGGAAGGAAGCATGAAGAGGAGATGTAAGTTCATTTATGCTTCCAGGACAAGTTACAATGATTACAAATACAGTATTATTGCTAGCAGACTTCAAAATGAGGCTTGAATTTGCAACAAGTTTATAAAGAGTTAATCAATTTGTAATAGGTTGTGTGCTAAATCCTAGTAGACACTAGAAATAATTTATGAATAGATGCATGCTGGCAATGCATGAAAGAACTTTTGAATGCTAAATAATCTCAAGAATTGTTTTGCCATTTATTTAAATGCCACTTGCAGCGCATTAGCTCTCTTAACACTAATACAAACCTTCTAACTGCAGCTGTCCTTGCTGCGTTAAGTAGGGAGGCTCTGCCAGCGTGTCAGCCCCCAACGGCCATTCTCTGAATGGCACTACCAAGGCGTCCATGCCACTCACTGTCCCAGCTGTCATGCTGGCTGGCAGCACAGTGTGGCCTTAGCTGGATGGCTACGCCTGCTCTTCATGGTCCAAGTGCTATGCCCAACGCCACATGGCCAGCATTAAAGGCTCTATCTCGTGACTTGCACTATGTGAGCAAGTGTTCGTCTCGCACAAGGGATACACAGTCATTTGCTTTAGGACAACCCCACATAGATGTCCGCAGAAAAAACAATCTGTCATAGGCACTGGCTAGCTACGCTCCAGCTCAAGGAATTAATTTGCTAGTGTCTTACTGAATTTGCATGATCTCTTATTCCCAGTTTAGGGTAGTCTGGGGATACCACAGCCTTAAGAACCATTACCTCACAGTGATATATACACAAAGTTACACTGAGATTTACATTATATTCCTCAACTGTACCTTCTCTTATTTCAAGACCACCCACTCTGTTTTCTTCAAGGGACCAATGTNTGGTCCACCCCCGAAAACCCCCAAACTTGGAAAACAAAAAAAAAAAAAAAAAAAAAATCAATCTCACATACCTGTGAACTGCACATGAATGCAAAAGATACTAAGTTTCAAATACATTTGTGATTTAATTTAGATGTTAACATCTATGAACTGGCTATTCATCCCTTCCAAAACCAGTAAGGCACAGAGATGCAGAGAAGGCTGCTAGGAGCCATAGATACTGATCAGCTAGATGGCCATGCTACACAGCTCACTGAGAATCTCAGTCCAAAAATAGCAGTATCAAGAATCAAATGAATGGTTTTGTGCATCTAAAAGACAAAGCACCAGTTCAGAATAATGATGCTGGTTATAGGGCTATGGGATAATATGCATGCACGTTATGGGTGTTCTTCAATTTCACAGATGTGATTTTATTCTGTTACTGACATCACAACTCATATTCAAGCATTATAACATACAGAACAGAATTAAATGAAAGTCCATAGACATTTGCATCACGTTTTGTATAATACTATAAGTTTATATTCAGATTAAAAAAATATTATTTACGGTCAATACTAAAGTAGACAACTGCATATTAAAACAACGGCGATCCTTACAACACCAAATGAAGCGTTCAAAGAGCTGCCAACAGAAAAGAAAAACCTCAATGTAAAACTACTGAAGAGCGGTTGGTGAATGTCAGCAGAACCTAAGGGCATACACTACTGTGGTCATTCCATACTCCTGTCCCTTGGCAAGTTCATTAAGTACTCCAATCTGTAAGTCTTCAAAATGGCTTTTATAAAAGACCGTGGGCACATCCAAAGCAACATTTTCTTTACATCTGAGCAAAAAGGGACTAAAAAGTACCCCCAGGTAAACTTCTTTGAAAAAGAACAAAACCACTTGTGAGATGTTTTCAAGACCAATCTACCGCCATAGAGTGAATGGCTACCACAATGTCATACCACTTCCTTCTCCTGACTTAATCACTGATAGACTTTGTAAGATAGACAGAAATACACTTCAGTAACAGGTAAGGATAAAGAAGAGCACTTAAGGATTCAAATTTAACAGCACCTCTGGACACAAAATAAAGATGGTCCAAATAGAACTTCATGTTAAATCAATATGACACTCGTATTTCTGGGCAAATACCACTGTTCTTTGTAACCCTTTTTAGTTATTATGAACACATAAATGTTCATACACAAAACAGTATGAAAGGAGATGTTTGTCTCCAAGCAATAGTGTATGTGTTTTGGAAAGCATCATTCCCACCATCTATCTAGGGCCACTTTTTGACAACGGTAAGTGGGAGAGTATGACTGCAGTATATCAGCAGAAATATATAGTAAATCTTGGTATTGTGCAAATATATAATGTTCACCTCTGTGCCGAAACAGAAACACCTACAGGGTTTTTTTTCTTTTAATATGATGAGCAAAAGCAAATTTAATGTGAAGAGTTCAAAATAGTGCGGGGGCATTCTTGAGTTCATGTCATTATATTCATGGAAGGTAGGGACGCTCCAGCTAGATCTTGACTTCAGATGTAATGTACCTAACCAGTCAGTGGGCTGGTGCATGACCCTTTCTGCTTTTCATCTGCAGAAGATACAAATTGTGCTGTTAAACTTTGAGATTCAGCTGCTTGACCTTTCATCTCCATGGGTTCCTTTTCAGTCCTGTTACTCGAAAAACATAGTTATCTTCCTTTTTAGCTGTACAGCAGTCCTACAGCTGCTGGCCCCAGCACAAGCTGCTAAGTTCAGGATCATCATTCACTTTAAAATTTATGTAGATTCTCAAGTTAGATGCCCAGTTTTACTCAAGTTCTCAAATACTGCATGTCGTTCCAAATAGAAGCTATAAACAGCCGATATTTTCTTTGCTATACATTTGTTTAGCCTAACACAAACCATCCTGAATTCACACTACTGACAGATGCAGAAGTCACTCCATCTGCCCCTCAGTGCAGAGAGGCCACTCATCATTTACTTCATCATCTGGAAAAAAAATGTAAACAAACCAACCTGTTTAGCCAACTGATCCTTCTTCACCAAGCCAGTGGCTGCAGCAATGTTCCCCGCTCCTTCCACTGTCTTCTGGGCCACCGCCGTCACCCCTGTCACCACAGCTCCCCCAACATTGGATACTTGCTCTTTGGTCTTCTCTGCCACTGAGGAGGAGCAGAAGATGGAAAAGCACATTACAGCTCTGGCAACTGTAAGTTATCGAGGATTTCAGAGTCACATTTATCCCTGGCAGTCTAATGTCATGAAAAGCCATAGGGACATTACACTTGGAGTACCTATGCCAGGTGGATCTTCAGAAATCTCCATCTGATCATAGTGGAGCAGCAAGGGTAAAAATAAGTCTCATCTGTGGCTCAGTTACTTTCATGTGAAAGACATTCAACATTTTCATTGAAGTCATTACTTAAGGGCCCGTATTACTCCCAGCTCACTGTGTAATGTGTAATAACTGCATTCAGTATAGCAGTTTGGAAATGCATTCCAATTAGCTCGTCAAAAACACCTGCAGCATGTTACAGGGTACAGAAAACAATGTTTATAACCTTGGACTCAACAGGTATTGATAATTCTTTTCTTTTTTAAAACAATGTGATTAATAAGCAGATCTACTGTTGCTTAACCAGAGAATTTCTAATATATCATCTTATCTGGTAGTTTCTGCGATTTCTGCTCCACTGCTGAGCCTTCCATCTAAAACATACAGAAAGACTGAATGCCAGAAATGCCTAAGCAAACTGGATTAATAACAAACTTCACAGCCCCAGGCAAACAACAACTCATTTAACCTACATATACATCAGCGGCTGCCTTTCCACCTCTCAGACTATTGCTGGATTCTTTCTGCCCATTCATTCCCAAAGGCTCTTCTCTGTCAGCAGCTTGCACTACAGTAAAACCACTCTACAAACGAAAAGATCGCATGACTTCATGCCTTCAAGTTACAGGGCCAGATCCTCAGAAAAAAAATGCATTAACTTATCTAAACAACAACTGTTCTTCAAAAACATACAGCGCATAGCTTGGCAGCTATAATTAATCCTATGTTTTTCTTCAGCCAAATTTCCATCTGACCCATAAAATGCATTCATAGCTCTAGCTGCACCCTTTATAAGCACAGGCTGGATTTTGCCTTTCTGAAAAAGTAGCCTGACAGACACTTCCCCCCCCCCCCTCGGAGATATATACCAAGAGATGACTTTCTACGGTCAAATTAAATTTCTTTAACTCCTTACAAAAAGAAGTATCAGCTGCCCATATCAGAGGGCATGCTGCATAGATTGCTATGATTGACATTCAATAATGGCAAAGGCTAGAAAGGTAAACAATGTGCATGATATCAGATTTTATTGAAGACATGAATAATAAATATCAGTACCTATCAAATTTGGGGCTAAATTTACAACCCTGTCTACATATAATTAAAACACTGAGGATTTCTAGGTATCTGAAGATGCTGAGAAATTCCTAAACTGTTACAGATTTTGTAACAGCTTATCGCTTGATACCAAACTTGTAAGATGGCTTTATGGTAAGATACTGCCTTTCAGAAATCAGAGCCATCAAGATAAAGCCAGCAAGCTTTACACAGCACAGATTTGCAAAAGCACTAATACTAGCAGGACAAACTCTTCTTTCCTACTTCTAAGGAATGCAAAAAAACTATCAAAGTTCCTACTACCAGAGTGATTCTGTGAATAAGCTCCAACCTTGTAAGCCTTTGTAACCCTAGTCACAAGAGAAGAAAAAACAGAATAGGTTTCCAGTCTTACGTGTTTTATTTCCTACACTATCACCAAGCATTAAGTGCGCACAGACATACCAGTTCTGAATGCAGGGAGTTGATACCAACTAAACTAATCAGAATAACATGTTGCTTAATGATCTTAAGCCATTAAGTCCTTGTAATGTTGATGTCTGCTTTGCACCGTAGTGCTAAGAAACAAAGCAAATCGGCTTCTGTAGAGCTCTGCTACGCTATGGCCTGATCACTTGCGTCCAGCTGTGGAGTAAGTGATCCTGGGATGGTATGCAAAGGCCATGCCAAGTCTAACATCGAAATGGAAGTTCTAATACTGACTATCGCATTCTTCAAAAATTACTCATTTTGAAGATTTCTTTTTCCTTACTAATCACAGACAACTGAGTAGTATAAGCTTTTAACACGAAACCTTAGAAACAATGCAAAATGAGAACCTGTTCCTTTCTATTTTGACCAACAGAAGTAGATGAAAATCACATGATTTCTCTGGATTACTGACTTTATTGCTGCACTAAATATACTTTTGCATGCATTTTAGACAATAGGAATGCCTCAGGTACTTGAATTCACTTACAAAGAAGCTATAAGTACGTTGCAGGTTCTTTATATTCACTATAAGAAACATGATGGAGTTAAAATAAATGCAGCTGGAATACCAGTAAATAAGAATATTAACAAAGCCAAGAATGATCAGATAAAAGAGAGAAGCAAAAAATGTTGACTACTCATAACTGTTGAAATCACGTCTTCATTTCTCTTCAGGAAAGTGACCGCTAGTTGAAGTACTGCGGCAGAGGGCTTCTTGGCCTTGAGCCTTCCTACAAAACAATGCTTTCCTTTGACTTCCAGGATATGCTCTGTAAATAGTCCATCTTTGATGCTGCACATTTCTGGACGCTTAAGAGCAAGATGGATGAATTATGTACTTGGAGTCAAAAACCAGTAGACACATTAATTAGGCAAGCAAGTCAGATACACAAGCTAACAACCCCTAAGATCAGTCAGCAACACCTCTTCCCCTATAGAAGTTCTGAGAAAGCGCAACCTGACAAATTACACACTCACCATATTTCTGTGAATCACAGCCATGCATCCTCATTTTACAGCATCTTATGAGACTAAACCTGCTACAATCAGGTCGTACTGTAAAAGTAAGAAACTTCTCAGGCTAGTGTTGCTGGGGTTGGAAAGCCTCTGACTGAAAAGCACAGTTAGTTGGTCAGTACTTTCAGGTGGGTCAATCCCTTTACTAGCCAAGGGTTTCACACCAGAAACTATTCAAAAATAGCAAAACTAGCAAGACTTTGGAGCTTAAACAGTAAGAAAGAACTGAGTGAATAACTGTGAACACACACTCATTTGAATCTGTGATTCTAGCTTACATTCCACTGTCTTTATCCTCTTGAATAACTTTTCCTCATAAAAACAAGATGTGTTATTGCACCTCAGGTTTCACATGAACACCCCAGTGCATCATAAGATCAATAGAACTGGCAAACTCCTAGTCCTCTGAAAAACACACAAGCAGGTATTTATAAGTATCCTAAAACACAGTCTCATCATCACATTTTTAAGAGCATTTATTTAAATGGATTTGATTTCTAGGACAACTTCACTAGCATTTTCCAGAGTGTCTTTTTTACATTATATTTCCTAGCATCACTACAGTGAACCCAAATCTGTTTTCACCTACTCTTCTCTGCTTTCTAGAGATTTGCATCTTTTTTCTTTCCCCCTGAAAATATGCATCCAAGGAATTCCTTTATTCTTATACACTCAAGCCCATACTCTTTCATTTTAGAAATTATGCTCTCTGCTTTTTGCATTAGGTCCCCTCTGCCCTCTGCATGCCCTCTGCCCATTTTCCATTTTCGTTCAACAGTCGAACTCCTTTCAAACAGTTTAATGGGCCAGAATTAAGCAANGTCACCCATTTCCTAAAGGGGATGAGGAGCTTTTTGCCTAAAATGAGTTTTGCCTAACATTCCCAGCAACATTGTTGAACATTCTATTCATAGCCACAGCGTGGAACAGATGTGTTCTCCCTATGTTTTGCTTTATGGTCTGTTTTATATCTTGCAGAACAAAATTTAACATGTCTTCAAACTTGTCAAAAATGCTGTTCTCTTACTTATGGTTTCCTGCCTCAGTACACATATTATGCCAGATAAAGATGGAGGGAAAGAAGTCTTCCACTAAGCTAGCCTACTGCAGAAACCTATCTCTTCAACAAGATTCACACGTGCAAATGGCCTTGACTTTTGTTCTAACACAAAGCCCAGCTTGGCCAACATCACCTCAATTAACTTGCTTGCTAGTGCTATCTACTGTTGTTCCCACACCTGTGATAATAGGGGATATATATGCCTCAAATCTCATTTTACTTCAGTCCTCTGCTGGTTAGAGTAGTGATTCCTGAGTGTTTCCCTTAATTGAGGTCTGACAAGCTGAGATTTCAAACCTCCTAACAAGAGCATGAATCTGTTTAGCCTGTGGCTAAAATCTGAAGGCCTGTCAGAGATGTTCTGATCAGTTGTGCTACTAAAAATACACTTAGCTTACTTCTCAACTGTTTATTTGGGTTGTAATATTAAGTACTGCAAAGATAACTGCAGTTGTTTATCCTTTGCATCGGCCCACGTGAGCAAAGATGAACTGGCTGTACAAAAAGCAAAAGAAAGAAGAAATGCTTTTCTACTCCCATTCTCATTTGTATTCCATTTTTTTTTTTGGGGGGGGGGGGGGGGGGGGAGCA
>VXAV01009755.1:35209-49826 GCA_013399715.1 Alectura lathami
TTTTTCTCTCTCATAATCTTCATGCCTGAATGACTCGGGGTAGATGCCGCTGTTCTCACAAGATGTGCGATCCCAGCCCGTTCTTAAGTGTGGCAGGTGATGTCGATGTAAAGTGAGTCTTAAACCTATTGCGCACACACACACACACACACGCAAAATCAAATCTTCATCCAAATCAGGAAGAGAAATACAGCCTCACCCCGCCAGACCTGCCAGATCCATGCACCCCTCCACCACACACTCCAGGCCACTGCTACCCTCTCCTGATCTCATACATTCAAGTCACTTTTTACCCAGAAAGAGAAAGCTATCACAGTTCTCTATATTGCTTGCAGAATTTAGGCATGAAAAGCCAAGATCAGTAGGAGACAAGGTATTAGAACAGATGGACCTTCAGCTTCAGTACATCAGTCAGCGTGCTGTACGAAATCCTGTGAGACCTTGCAGAAACAGTTTGTTCTTCTGTTGCACTCCACAAGGAGAAGCAGAGCTTGGTATAGATGAGATATGAGGATGTGAGTTGCACAGAACACCTTCCATCCATCATCCTGTGCAGGCAGCTGATGTGTCCCTGGTTTTATTTCCGTTCTGAACACGCAGTGCAGAGTTTTCCCTATTTCATGTTTCTTTACAAGCCTTAATGTTTCTCTGCTATTTGGTAAGCTTTCTTTTGGTTCATTCCACTACTAGTTATAATCAGCCAAGCATTTGGCAATATATTTTATTTCTTTGTGTGAGAAGGTGCTGACGGAGAATACAAATCCTTCATAGTTCTTCCCTCAAGAAAAGCCTTAAAAATGATCCAGGGATTGCATTGCATAAGGTGCCTCATCTCATTATTCATGTGCACCACATTCATACTTAATGGTGCAAGAACTAGATGTGGTTGTTTCCTCCCAGTCTGGGGGGAGAAACATGGGCATAATATTAGACAGTAAATCACAGTTAATAAAAATCATATGCTTTCTGCATGGAGACAGTGATTTTTCTTCCCATATGTCACAAGCAAAAGCATGCAGGGAATTTTACTTAAAGCCAATTAATTTTTTTTTTTTTTCATATTGGGTTCAATAATTAAAAGACAAAATCATAATCACTTACCACAACACCCCCATTCCTTCCTTCCACTCTCCTACTCCACACTGCGTTGGGTCCCACCAGGAGGCTTGCTTCAGTCAGAGCATGGTAGTTCCTCTCTGCTGCACCTTGTTTCCCATTCAACTTTTATGGCATTTTGCCTCGCCTTTGCCTTCTGCCTTCAGGAGGCAGAAGAAGTAGAGCAACTCCCATGTGAGATTATCACCTATGGTAACAGGCTTACCTCAGGTTCTCTCTCTTGTTCTGCTGCTAAAATAATAAAGTATTAACTATCAAAGTCTGATGACAGTAGGGTTTTCTAGCTGCGTTGCAGAAAGCCTCTGATATACTGTAATAGGAATCATGTTACACCTCACCCTTTAGAAGCTTCGCACTAGATGTGGAAAGCCAGCTTCTAAAGGGAGATACCGAGGTGTTAGAAGAGCTGCATGTTTATTTAGACTTACTCAACACACTGCTTTTATTGTCAGCTGCTCCATGTGCACCTTAGGGTTCAGGGAAAGCCACTCCAACAAGTATTCTCTTCTTGCCACCCAGGCCTGGAAACTTAGATGCATTAGTATGCCTTTATGAGGAGTGAATATTGCATTCCTTATGTGAGTATTATCTACCAGATTTAAAGAAGCTGTTTGTTTCAAGGGTTCTTTTCTTTGCATTGCAAGTATCAGAGGGAGGCATGATGTTCTGCTGTAGACAAAGTAACAGCTTGTAGGTTAATAAAATCATGCAGCTAGAAATAGAGAGGTAAAGACAAGAAGGATCTGTTTCCACTGCAGAAATAAAACTTAAACATTCACTGTAGCGTTCAAAATAGGCACATCTTCAGCTGCAGGTCAGAGGGTGATAGGCAGAGAAGGTAAAAAACATTCTGAAATTAATTCTGAAAACATGTGGAAAACAGAATAAAATATGCTAGGGAATTAGCACTCTATCTCCAAGGTAATACCTATTTAAACCACATTGTCTACAATAGCTGTTTTTTTTAGGCTGTCTCCTCAGTACTATTAGTATAACAGTAAGTTCTCCCCTGAAGCCTTTCCCATCTGAAGAGAGGATTGCAGCGAGCAGATTGCCCACTGATCACATTTAAAGCAGATCTTTATTTAATGGCAATGTGTACCTTGCATGAGCATCTACAGCAAAAATCAATTAAGTAGTAATAAAAGCTCCTTCAATCAATCTTGCATTGTGGTGCTAACTTCTTGGTTTAGCTGATAGTGTCAGGGATATCTAATTTATTGCTATGAAAAGAACAGTTATTGACAACTGAACAGTGTTGCAGAGTAAAGCTGATCAGAATTTGCCGTCTTTAGGTTAAAAAATTCAAATGTAAAACTCTTCAAGCAGAACCACTGGAAAGATGTCCCCTTGAGCACCGCATACTAAGTTGAAAGCGTTCTCCTGTTTATTCAGAGTGGCTCACACACATGCTCTGTGTTACCACAGAACTGATGTATGATGTTACTCAGAAGAAAGGTACCTTTGAGAACCTGAAATGCTTCAGTATGAAATAAAAATGTCTTCGTTTACAGTGACGCTACAAAATGACAGGAAAAGGGCAGGGTATTCACGGGTGACATTTATTATTCTGCTGCGGGGTCTTTCTACTGATTGCAGATAATCTGAAAACAGTCTTAATTTCACAAATCCATTAACTGTGTAAAAATGCAATTTTTATGCAAACATATTTGAGTCTTAGACTTTCTGACAGGACAGTTTACTGTCTGTATTGCTTTAGACTCAACTGAGAGTTCAGACCAACGTCATACTCTGGCATCTCACCATTTGCATTGCTCTTCTTGACCATGCTGTATGTGTATAATCAAGTTTTGAGAACTCAGAAGCATGCTCAGTTTTAAAAAAGCTGAATATGACCTCTCATTTGCTTCTTCTGATTTACCTGCTCCTTTCTGTCATCATGTTCTTTCACTGAAATCTCATTTCTCTGCAGTCCTAGCACTTGTGCTTGTCATAGTCAGATCAGGCAATCAGTGTAATCCCTCCTTGTTTCAACTAAGATGCATGGAGCACAGCATGCACTGTCTGCAAATGTTCAGCTTCAGGCTGGAGCGTGGCCCGTGCAGGTGGATTCATCACAGATTTAAACAAGAGAAAACTCTCAGACTGGGCACGGAAAAACTAGGAGGGATTCTTCCCTACATCTTAACATATGAACATATTTCTCTGGAACTGAACGCGGAGCTGGGGGAAAAAAAAAAAAAAAAAAAAGGAAGAATCCCACACATATATCCCAGCTGAGGATGCTAAACCTCAAATTCTTTCTTTCAGACATGAACACTATAAACACTCCTAAAACAAAAAATCACTAGAATATTTTAGTATAGGTAAAGTGTAAGATTTGTCCCCAAGAGCTCAGGCATAGCTCAGCCATTTTGGGCTGTATATATGTATACTTATGTATAAAAGAGAGTATTTATTAAGGGAATATTTATTAAGTATATATATTAAAATGTTTTGNTTTTAAAGAAGGTAGAGGTACATCTCAGACATGACAAATAACAGCTCAGCTGCACAATCCTGACATCTCTAACCAATGGAAAGAAGGGTCTCTCAGCTTTGTTCTGTCTCTGTTATGGGCAAAACCTGCCAAACCTTCACCTCCTTTACTTGCAGTCAAGGCTGAAGTTGCAAAGACATCACATATTGCATAAGCAATGATAGCATTTCATAAATTAGTGAATTTATCTGGGCTAGAAATTCTGTGCTCAAGTGGAAAACAACTCTGTCTGCTTCCCTGGGGCCTTAAGTGAAACTGTCCTCTGAAAAGCAACAGCTCAATAAGGAGGCCAAGAGAGCAGCGTGTTTCTGCTCAGAGACACGCAGTCCATCAGGTCAGGCTGACCACAGGGTCCCTGGCAAAGTCAGGGCTGATTGTTCTTTGAGATGTTTCCCCTTACGCAGCACCAAGGAGCTGACTGTGAATGAGAGGAAGGATCGTCTTCCTCACACATGATGCACTGTTACCCGCCGTAACTGACAATGTGACCACTAGAGAAGTGGGAATTGTCATGCAGGATCAGGTCTGATGCCTGTCTACTCTCAAATCCTGTTTCAGTTAGAGGCCAGCACTGGATGCATCCAAGGTCAGTGATAACATTGTATGCTCTGAAGTAGCCTGCTGCAAATCTAGGTATCTGAGGCAGTGCAGGCACAGCACATTAATTACCCAGACGGCAGCATTTCTCAAGAGATGCACCAGGGAAGCAGCAGCTTTAATTAGGTACTAACGTTAGTCACCAGCAAACTGTTTAAACAAGTGCAAAACCCAGACAGCGGCATACTTGCTTCTATCAAACTCTCTTCCTTCTACAGTTTTGAAGGGGAGGTAGACAGCACACAAAGGGAAGTTTTCAAACAGGTTGTGGTTTTGTCATCAGAGGTATCAATAGCCCGGAGGTGATAAGCGTATGAGCAATCCAAGCACACCACTGCGTCTTTACACAGAAAGTCCTGTTTTCCATGTTGCCTGTGGAAAGGCTGGCTTTATTGCTGCAAGTCTTTCATCTGACACATTTAATAAACAAAAGCACTGTGTATCTGACAGTCACCAACATTTGCTACACAAAAAGGAGATTCTGTTATTGAATATTTGGTGTGTGCAAGAGATGTATATATAAGCAAAACTATGCAGAAAATGTAGATAAAGACTACATAGTTTGCTTAGTATATTTTGCTACAATAAGTCATAAGGAAAACCTAAAGTCTAAACCTACAGTAAAAGGCAACACCCCATTCCTTCCTCATTTATCTGATTCCAACAGTATGCTAGACTCCCAACCAACTAGATCCCCTAGCTACTCTCTGCTAGGACTGCTACGGTCACCAAAAAATCATGACATGGCCATGGACTGCCAGCACTGTTTTGAAATATTAACTATCGATCTGATTCTATTCTCATTTATCCTGAAAGTAATCCAGAGAATTCCTCAGAGGGAACCAAGAACAGCAGGAACATGAAGGAAAATATTCAGATTTTAATGCATGGGAAAGTGTGGCCAGTCACCCAAAGCAGCAAAATAAGGGCTGGGCTTGCAGAATTGCTGCCTGTGGCAGCCCAAAGTCAGCTTTCTCCAAAACCAGCACTACTGATTTAGTTATCCAAATAGGCTTTTTCATGTAGGCAACTGAGTCTAGAAATTTTGACGCAATTTCATAATCTCTCTGTAAACCAAAGGCCAGAGTAATGAAAATATAAGACAGATATACTGTTTTCATTGCATTTATTTTTTTTTTCTTGTACACCAAATTGCATATAACTTTTCACACAATTATGATAATATCAGTATTAAACATTAAATCCTAGTAAGCTTCAGATTCATTTGATACTGATTTGGCAGATACTAACCAATGAAAAGTACTGGTTTTGGTTTTAGCCAATACAGGTTAGGATTTGATTCAAATTTAAATTCAAAAGTTTTTTCCCTAGCTTGCTACCAAGCTAAATATTTTCTTCCTTGTGGATTTTAGAAGGATAAAGAAGTAACAGTGACAGAAATCAGTCACTGCCTGGACTATGGAGTGTGAAAATAAAAACAAAATCCAAACCTGTGTTGGGGCTTTCTATAAGTCTGACATCGTTACAGATACCTAGATTTTGTTCAGGGTATCACAGACAAGAAGCGGTAAGACAAAAATTGTTTTCAACATGATTTGCTCGTCTCTGTCCTGAGGGCACATTCGGTACCCACTGCTGTGCCTCAAACCATCAGTAGTCACTCTCCTCTTTTATGCTCTGCGTAAGAAATCCAAATGATCTTTCCTGAAACAGCTGGATCTCCTTTTTGTTAAAAAAAAAAAAAAAAAAGAAAAAAAAAAAGAAAACAAGTAGTCAGTTCCCTGATGTTTCCAGAAAAACACTTTATTCACAGATTGGTCTGCTTTCATACTGGCCATCTGTATCTTTCCTTGGGCCAAAATACAGATTTCCTTTTGTGTTTGGAAACAGAGCTACAGGACTTGTGCAGAATCAGTGTGCCTCAGGAGGTCACCTGCATCTCATGGTTCTTCTCTATGTGAAATATTCAGAATGATCAGAAAGAACACTGTAGCTTTTTCTTGCTTTCTCAGTTAAGTTATTGGAGTGGATTGTTTCTTTTCAGCTTCTGCTGTAATCTTCTCTGCTGTCTGCTGTCAAGGTTTGCATGTGTTCAACCTGTGGCTAACATACCACAAGATGCTGCCTTTGTTGCCGTAATTTCAAGCTTCTCTGAAATAGACTGGTCTGATTTGCCACACAGTTACAATTCTGAGCAATTCTTGCTCAGAAATATCTATGTCAAAATGCACTGACCTTGATGCATCCTTTTGTGCACCACACACACCCATTCACCATCTT
Organism: Alectura lathami; assembly: GCA_013399715.1. NCBI lineage: Eukaryota > Metazoa > Chordata > Aves > Galliformes > Megapodiidae > Alectura > Alectura lathami. The sequence goes on from VXAV01009755.1 coordinate 41,664, forward strand.
CTTCCCTTCTGTGCTGCCAGTAGCGGTGCTGCGCTGGTTTGGTTAGGAGTAGCAGAGGCTGACTGCTTATGGCCCTCATCAGGGCCCTCTCGTAAAGAACACTGTTTTGGCCACGATCTGTGCCAAGCATTTGTATATAAATGTAAATAAAAATGCTGTTTATAGAAGGCTAATGGATTTTCAATGTTTCAGTTAATTGTTAGCAATGACTGTGTACTGTTAGCGTCTAGCAAAGCAGTGAATTGTTTGTACCTTATTGTTCGTACCTGTGGCATGTACTCATCAGTACTACCTTCTGCTGGTGTTCTTAGAACTACATTTTCTAAGAACTTATGAATCTCCCTTTAAACATTAAACTCTTTCAGAAGTACTTGAAAAAGGCATAAATCAGAATTGTATAGAATTTCCTCTTGCTATTCAAAAACCAAATGCAGCTTTCTTTGTTCTGTGACCAGCTTGAATGCTTTGCTGAAGGAAAGCACTCCCCATCACGAGCAAGTTTGTGTTTTGATTGGAAATGTATCTGCTAACATACTTTGCTGCTCATTTGAGAGGCTGAATAAAATTTAACTGATGTTCTTCCCCTAAAATCAGTGTGCTGAACACCGTAAGGAAATGATGGGTATTATATTCCAATTTGGTGATTTCAGAAGATTGCGTTTCAGTCACTGCTATTCTTGTCTATTGTAGACAATATTTCACTCTGTGGGGGGTCATCTGTGCTGTGAGATACTAACACCATCAAAAAGAAAGTGGAATTTTGACACTTCATTAACTCATCTCAGCCTAGGAAAAGAGTTTTCAGTGTCTTTGAATTTTTCCACTAGTCAGTTATACTGCTCCATCCAGAACCTTCTGAACAGACACAGTGTTATAAATTTACAGTTACGGCACATTTTCATTGCCCCAAACCTTCTTTGGCTGCTTTTGACCTTAGTGATCCCCATTTGACTCTACTTATCTGACTGGGGCTACTTGTTAGTCCAGCTCCATGAAAGACTGAATCCTCTCAGGGATTACAGAAGTAACTTTATGCATGGCCTGGTACAAGGCACTGAGCCAGCCAAAGCTTTGAGGTGGGTCTGCCTCATTCCCATCCCCAAAGAAGCACCCTGAAGAAGATCAAAACACTCAAAAAGCCAGGTTTGAGTAAAATATAGGCAAAAACAAACAAACAAACAAACAAAAAAAACAGCCAAATAAAAACCACAAGTGCTTCCCCTCTCCAAAGATAAAAATAAAAAATAAAAAACTAAGCCAACATACCAAGAAAGAAAAATCCATACTAGTGAAGCCCAACCAATTAGGTCAACACAACCAATTAGCCCAACAGAAAATATAAATAGTGCACAGCCAACTTTCTGCCTGACTGCCATGTCCTGGCAGCAACACTTGCCTCCAGACTTGTTTTTGGATTAACTCGATAACTTTGAGTTGCGGCAAGCAAGCCCTACCCTCTAGTCCTTGGGCAGCTCTACAGCCTCATCTGTGGCCCATTGGCTGCCATCTGCTCTTCAGTGCAATCCCACGAGCTGCGTCTCATGGTTTATCTTCATCCAAAAGGAAAAGTTTGCATACCCTGTGACTGGACTGATGCAAGCCAGTAAGTCAGGCGATGTGGGAGGTCTTCTTTGAAAGCGTTTTCCTGATCTGACCTAAACCAGTAACGCAGATTCACTGAGGCAAATCTCCCCTAATGCAATTGTGAGTAAAAGAAATATATAATGAAATATATTGTCATATGGGCTAAACTAATTCTGAGCACTGCTCTTCAGCAGTGAAACAATGAATCCATCAGTGCATTTTGTACAACTCACTTTCCTTTTCTTCTGAGTGGTGGAAGTGCACATAAGTACAGAATGAGAAGAAGTTCATTTTGTATCACTTAGAGAACATCTCTTTGTGGACTCTTTTGTTGGTAAAAGATGGGACTGGGACTGTAGAAGATAATGTCCTTCTACTGCATGAAAATTCAGTACAGCTTTGTTGTAGAATTTCAATAAAACACAGCTATGGTTTGTAATTCTGCAACAATAGTACCACTTCTTCTATGTCTAAGCCAATTTTACCATGACTAAGAGAGGAAATAAGAGTTAGGTTTAAAGACTACTGGTATTGCTAGCTTCAAGTATTTTGTAAAACACTACCAATTAGCATAAAAAAAAAAAAAGATTTTCAGTGATGACACAGGAATTCTGGTACTCCTAGTGTACCATCAGTTGCTGTATTTAGCACAACAGAAGGACGTTGAGTATTTTTCTTTTTTTAATCTGTTTTCCTAATCCAAGATACTCAAAAACATTTGGAGTTCTGCTCAGTAAATAACAAGGTGCATACATGAACCTGAGCTACCTGTTGTTTCTTAGAGAGAGATTATTTCATACAGACAGATAAGCAGACAAAACCTCTTAGAATGAAATAATTTTTAACCCTCAGAGCTCAGAGCCTGGTAAACAGGCACAGAGTCAAGTTCCTAACGTTAACCGCAGTTCACATGTCTGGAAAGAAGGCCAGGAAGGTGCAAACTAGACTGAAGATGATTCAACCAGGCAAAGCTTGGAGACATCAGCGTGCAGGAGGCAAGTAAGCTGAAGTCTTGAGCTACTCTGCGAGTCTCTTACAGGCTGCTTCAACACTGGCAAATGAACCTTTCCCCTGGCTGAGCCTGCCAATGTAAAATAGCCTTGCCTGGAGAGGGCCTTTCTGTTCGCATGCAGGTTTAGATCTGGAAGCTGTACGTCACACCAAGCTTCCTCTTAGCAAGGCTGAGTTTTGCATCAGTTCAGCCATGCAGCCTCCCAGACTGAGCTTCCTCACTGCAGCACATTCAGGTTCTTCTACAAGTGCCTATGCGGACATGTTGAGAAAAACATAGTTGAACTTCACAAGATTCTCAGCTACAAAGGGTTGTCTTTGCGGACTTCCACCAACAGAGTTTTATTGTAAGAAACATTTTGCTCTCTCCTTACAATTACAAAGAAACTGCAACGTATAATGTCATTCTGTTGTTTCTATCATGACTGCTAAATGCATGGCTCTCTCAGGTAGGCCTGTTCTCTCAAGCAGCTCTGGCTCTCCCAGTTTTCTTCCTGTGCCATCAGTAGGATGACTGTCTGAAATCCGTAATCACAATGAGGGGTAAAAAAAGTCTCAAACCCTGCATTACAGTTTAGACTGACTGCACCATTAGCACACAGGTCAATGCTCTGTGCTAGAATATGTGATTTTCTTTGTGGATGCTTGAGCCATCATCGTCTTGAGAATGTAGTTTCAGTTCAATATTTGAGCTCTGTGATGTCTCCAGATTTACAACGGTGTACATGGCACAGCTTCTTCACTACAAGAACACTCTTTCTGATCAGTGTGGTATTTAAATGAACAAACATTTTGGATCTCAGGCTAGCATGAACAGACAGTGTGAATGCTTTTATGGCTAATGAGAATAGGGTCAGGGCCCTAAAGGCACCAACAGCCTTGGCTGTCCTGAGAAACCTCATTTGGGGAAACCTCACCCCATACCCTCATGGTGCTCTAAGGACCCTGACAAATAGAAGGACAGCAGCATATTACTCATTTTCTCTTCATATTATTTCTCCAGTTAATTACTTTTTCAATCTAAAAATCGTATGCAAAATGTGTTCTTGCCTTCATGGTAAGAGATGTCCCATCAGAGGTGACTGTAATTCATTTTGTATAAAATATATTTAATACTTCCCTCACATCCATGTCTACAGTACTCCTATTCTCCATCCAGTCCTGTGTGAACAATCATGCTTTAGTTTTTAATGGTTGTCCATATGTTATGAGAGGAAGGACTGGTCAGAGTTCTCAAACCCCTAAAAACATGCTACTAAAGTAGAGTGGCTTTTACTTCCCAAAACCTCAAAACATAACCTCTCAGACTAGGGGCCTCCTGCTACCGCCCAGCCTCCTCACCAGTTTGCTGGTGGCCCTAGGAAGGAGAAGCAGCACTCAGGCTGGAGGGTCCGTGGTACCCTGCCACCCACACCTGATCTGGACAGCAGTGTGGCTGAAGGCTGGGACATGCTGCAGACAGCATACACAGCCTGTGCGTTATCTACATTTATTAGATGCCTGCCACAGTGGGTTATCCAACATCATGATGCACCTTCAGTCAAGTGTTGCCATATTCTTTTATATACCCAACATTGACTTCCTGAGTGGCTTTAGGAAGGTTGTAACCTACAGTTTTTGATTGGTATGTTTTGTTGAACAGCAACAGCTGTCATCCCAAAGTGCTGCTATCTTTCCCACACCTCTGTCTCGCAAATTTATCAGTTAGCACTGATTGAAACTCAGCAAATGTAGCTGGCAGCGGCAAAGCAACAGTGAAGCAGAACATGTAGAAATTGAAATGGGACTCACAGGGAAAATGTTATTATCACAAGGGGCGAGCATGGCTCACACTCAATTGTAAGCATCTTAGGCCCCTACCTGCCACATAACAGTAAAACATGCTGCTCAGTTCAAGCTGTTTTCAAAGCCAGTAATAAGCCATCGTCATTTCATTTTACTGTGCCTCATAAATTTGTCAAGCCTGTATTTCCCAGCAGACCATACAGCCCATTTTATAGACCCAGAGATCTTCCCAGGCAGCCAGGCACAGTGTCACCCGCTCTATTCCATTACGTTTTGTTTTCATCCACAATGCCCGTCTTTAACAGTGAGCTCTTTTACAAGAAATGAGACCACTGAATCATCCCTTCAGCAGCTGGAAACACCCCTGGTTAATGGCCCCAGCTACTGGCAAGGCTTGTGCAGGACTGCAGCACAATGACTTCTTTCCCCCTGCTACTCCCAGTCTGATACAGTCTGATACTCTCAGTACAAACTGCTCTGCACTGTGTCACCAGGATGTTGCATCCAAATCAAACACTAGATTGTCTGACTTCTCCATCATTTTGTTATGCTTCAAATCTTGTCATGAGCAGAAAACCTTATGTGAAAAACCAAGAATGTATTGTTAGTTTAATTCAAATCTAAACCATTTAACCAACTAATTATTTTTAGTCCAGTTACAATGATACATGCACAGGTCAAAGTAAGAGAGTTAAAACTTACAAGTACATCCTTGCACTGCCCCTCAGGTTATGAAAGCTGGTGGCTTCAGGCTGTGGGCAGGGAGTTATAGCGCAGTCAGCATCCCTTGTCTGGGAGTAGTAGGATGTGGATGTTGACTCTTCTCACTCTAGGGTCTGAGGTTGGGGTAGTTTTTATATTGGCTGACAGCATCTACACTCTGCTTTCTTCCTTTGTCTGTGACACCATGTTAACATCATATTTGTGTGCTCAGTGTACATTATATACAAATTAAATATTTTGTATACAGAGAGAGAGAGCATTATATATATCTGGTATTATATATATAGATAAGATTATATACATATAACAACTCTGGTCAACAGATAATTGCTCTTGCAGAAAAAAAGGCAAAACAAACAAACAAACAAACCAAACAAACCCAACAACCTAAAGGAAGCCGAAACAAGCCCTGACATTTCAGAAAGGCTTTTTGGTACAAACAGGGAAAGGAAGATAAACGTCTAGCCCACTCCCCTTCCTCTGAATAGAAAAGAGCTGGAAAAAAATAATGAGTCTTCAAAGGGGATCAGAGAACTGGCATAACTTGAACATGCAGTAGGTCAGCTGGAGAGAGAAATTCTGCAGATATTGAAAGAGCAGAATTTCTCCCAATATTAAAATCATGTAGAAAAATTACGGGGCCTTTCTCAACAGTGATATTCACTGCAGTACAACACATGAAGTGCAGGTCACCACCTTCCCAAGCCAAGAAGTATCTGGTCAAATTAGTGGCTGCTTTGCTGATTCTAGGTCTCTGAAGGATTCTGGTACTTATGGCCCAATAATGTGACTTCCAGTGAAACCCCAGGTTTTTCCATAATAGATGTTTCCTGTTCCCTCAAGAAAGGGAAATGGTGGATCAAGCTTTAGTCTTGAAGGGAAGGTGAGGCCTGCATCATTCCTAATTCCCCTGGGGATTCATTCCCAAACGTGTTCACCTTGGGCAATCCAATAGGCCGTGTTCCTAAAGCCCCCTTGCTACACCTGCATGGGGTTTGAATAATCCAGTTGCTCAAGGCTTGGATAATGTCTTTACCTTTTAGTTGTCAACGTCTGCATATTATGGTACAGGGCTTGAGCACATCTCTGTGCCCTCCTGCCAAGGATCAGGGGGGCTGCCTGGTCTTTTCATAAGCGTTTAAACAGTCCTAGAAGATAGATCAGACAGTTCCATATTGCTGTACCTCCTGTAGGAACACCGTGCTCAGAGTCATACTGAGATCTTACACTCCTCAGTAGCTGCCCTTACCTTTCAGCTACAAATGATAAAACATACCAGGTTCAATTCATCTCCAGTCTAGCTCTGTAGAATAGTTGACAGAAGAGAGGAAAACAGCTTCACAAGTGCCTTTGAAATTTAAATTCCTTGGCTTATAAAGAGGTGCAATTTTGCATTCACTTTTATTTGTTTCATTCTGTGAGGGATTTTTATTTTGAAAGCTTTTTCTCAGTTGTCCAATTTGTTTCTCTTCTTCCTACTTCCCTTTTGTCTTTTCACCACTGGTGAATGGTGTGGCAAATAAAACACGCACAGTTATTAATTTGTGGACTTTCTAATGACAGAAAAAAAAAAACCATAAACATTTGGATGAAATAGCACTTTATTATTATTTCTACTTTTAAAAATAAACAAACATTTTCTGTAGATTTACTATCGTGCTCTTGGGCATTAAGTCTGTAAGCGTGGGCAAAACAAAGAAGCCAGCATGAGAAATAAGAAATCGTGCTTATTCACTTGGTACAAGAATTTCCAGCTCTTTGATTTGAATTCAGATGCTGGTGGGCATTACCACTTGCTCTTATCTCCTTTGACCCACTCTTAACCTCCAGTTTTCCTCATTGATACAGAAAAGAAAGGGAGACCTTTGAAACCTAAATGCTCACGTGGCACTTACTGTGTCACAGCCACTATGCATGAGCATACTTACACATATTTAGATTTAGCACTCACTCCCAAAACTCATTACTTTCTAAATTAGGCTCTTTCAGGCTCCGATCCAAATCTGAACTCCCAGCTGCAGCAACCATTGCACAGTACATTAGTCACCCCTCCTATGCTTTCTGGTTCCAAGAAAAAAATTATTCACTACAGCAGATATACAATTGCTCAAATTGGAGATTACACACAGAGGTTCCTCTTGCTCTCCTTTGATTTTTCTCCCAGGGCATGTCAAGACCACTAAGTAATTTTCTAGGAATAGAATTAATGGCATGGGCCAGGAGAAAGTCTCATGAATCTATTTTCCACATTATGGGGAAAGCTTCTCTGTAAATAGCAGAGGGCTTACTCCTCAGTCTTGGAACAGCAACCTCCTCTTTGAAAAAGCAGCACACTTTGAGAAGCCTTCGGTGTACATAAGCGTCACATATTACCAAGGTTTCTGGAAGAACAAAGCAAAGCCTTAAACAGTAGCAATGCACACAGTCACAGAATGTGAGGTTCTAAATCCAAATTAAAAGGCTACAGCAAAGGCTAAGTTTCAGCTGCTTTGCAATCTCTTTTCTGACAAAATAAACCCAAGTTTTTACATTTTCCCTACAGCTATACACCATTTTCTGGTTGGAAAATTAAAATATGATCTCACTGGACACATCCAGAGGTAATCTGCCCTATTTTCAGTTGCTGAGTTTTAAGGAACATAGATCTCCAGGTATCTTTATGAGTAGGTAAAAATGGAGAAAAACATTAAAAAATAATTCTATAAAATGAACGGAGCAGTTTAAATCAAAATCGGTGCTGGAAACTGGCTCCAGCCAGTCATTGCAAATCATATTGATCTTTTGTGAAGGCATTCAGCATCTTCAGCTCTTCTACCAAGCCTATTCATATAGAAACCTGCTTGCAGATCCAGCCAGACAAAACAGTTCTCTGCCACAGGACTGCTTCTATGTAGGGAGAGCTCCTTTCATCATCCCCCTGCAGCACGTAGCTAACTGGTTCAGGTCTGGTAAATTCAGCTTATTCCTGAGTCACACCTGAATGAAGTTAAGACCCTGCTGTATCCCCTGACCCAATGCACCTGAAGACACAGAGATGCCAGCTGGGAAACACCGGGCAAA
>VXAV01009755.1:57982-69939 GCA_013399715.1 Alectura lathami
CCTAAAAAAAAAGAAAAAAAAAAAAGGAAATCAGAAGTTCAGGTAATAGTATTCACTATTCTATTGCTATTTCATCTGCAAAATAAGGGGGTGCAAAGGACAAATTATGCAGTTCCATACTGATGCGTGAGGCACGGTACAAGTATTTAGAGGTTGTTGCTGCTTTCTGCTGAGCACAGCAGTAGAACAGCTAACAGGAGACTGAGAGTGCTGGTGTGAAGCAGCAAAAACCTCACCACATCATGCCTGCTGTACAGCAATACTGTGTAGAGCAACAGAGGTGCAGGGTTCATGTGATTCACAAATATTTTGTTTATACCAGTTTATATCAAATATCCAATGCATTGAGGAAATCTTTCCCACTCCTGATGCCTCATGCACAGAAACAATAACAAGTTCTGTGAAAATGTGAACCTTTGGAATAATTGCGGGAGATCCTGATTGCACTGCCTCCCAAAGTGATCCTGTAGGATATTTTGTCTTTCAGGGAGAGAATAAACAGTAAAGACATGCTCATGTAATTCTGGACTGCAGGTGACAAAGTAGTTTCTGAAAAGTACATGAAATTTCTGGAAATAGCAAAATCCATACTTTTCATTTTCTCAGACAGCCTTTCAGCAGTGATGGTTTGGAAGAATCACGACAGACTGTTTTCAATAGCACAGGAAACGTAGCACTGGAAAACAAAAGACATGTCCACCCACATTGCTTTTGAGACACTCACAAGGTATTTATAAAAGAGGAAACGTCACAGTACCTTTTTCTCTTAGCCTCCTCAGAGTTTGGCTATTTATCTTTTCTATGATCAGATTCAGACAAGACACTACTATATGTATGACTTCTGAAATACTTTAATGAAGATCATAAAGGTTTCAATTAATCTCATTACACTACCTAGTGCATTAGTGCTTATGCTTATCTTTGCTCTTGCTCTGTTTCATCTGCCATGGAAGGAGTGAGAATTAAGAACAAATTGGTTTCCACCCTATGTGGTATCTCTCCACCCCATTGCATAGATTAGGATTACCTTAAACTGGAGGAAGTGATAGGATTTAGTTCCCAACCACTGCAAATTTTTATTTTTATTTTTTTTACAGCATTTCACCTAAGGTTACCAGAAATGTCTTCTCAAATTTGCACAGAAAATATGCCTTCTCACAAATCCAAATATATGTAACACTTCAGAAAACTGTCACTCTAATTCATAGAATAGACATGGTAAGGAAAAGAACAGCAGCAAGGTGTCCTCATACGTTTTCCAAAAGCATTATTGTGTTGCCAGATAGAGAATGCAAATGATTCAAAAAACGATTTTCCAGCCAAATCTCAAAACATCTGTTCTGTATTACACTCCTGGTAAGTGACACCATAGGTCACAAGGAAAAATATCACCTTGAATTTCATGGACTTTGGCTCAGATTCTTTTTGTTCAAGAGATCCACAGAAATCAATCAGTGACAGAATGAAGACACAGCTCTGCATGAGTAAGTGGTAAATCAGGTACGAAGCAATTAGCAAGGCAGTTTAACCATTTAACGAAAGTAAATAAGAAAAGAAAGGCTGCCCAAACAACACTGTAAACAGATTAAAAATAACAACATCCCTGGAATTGGGTTGGAATCTTCTTTTTCAACATTTTCATTTTAAGTGTCACTTTTTCTTAGTCAACACTTGTCAAATTGTTTAAGCGTCACTTTTTCTTAGTCAACATTTCTCAAATTGAAGTTATCGCTGGCATACTGCACTCTCCTTTTCCATAGATTAGAAAAGGACTAACAAAACAGCAAAACCTGAAGGTCACTTGAGAAGTGGCATCTGTAAACTGGACCAGAATTAGCTTAATGAATTTTGTACTCTGGGCCAATTAGATGATGGAAAATAAGCTTATATTCCAGAGAGAAAAATGCAGAATTAAGACATTTTAAAAGAGAAGTTCAACTGGATTTTCAAATAGGTTTTACTGGATGATTGTCAAACCGCACTAATGGATATGTTCTCAAAAGTCTAAATTCTAGCTGTGGGAAAATTTTATTATTTTGAGGGGCTCCAAACACAGTGAAATAAGGTCTGAAAGAGCTGATATGGTATGCAATACGACAACTTTTTTTAATGCCAAAATCAATTGGCAAACTGCTGGCTAAGTGGAAATTGTGAATTAATTTTTGCAGCACAAGGAAGGACACATATATGGTCACAACAGTAAATAAAAACTTGGATGAGACAAAGAGGCTAATCACAGTCCAAGGTTTCAGCACTGTACATACAAAAAAAGGAAATGAATGATGGGAGTAGAATTTGTATTTTGTAACAGGCAGGACAAAATGTCAGGACCCTGAATCCTGCAAAAAGAATATGAAACAAACGATGAAACAAATGGTGTGACTCCCTCCACCTGATACTTCAGTGTCAACAATCAGCCATTTCTCAGGGTCAAAAACATATCCCATAACATATTTTACCACCACTTACTATGCTGTCTTGCATAGCAAATGCACTTTTCAAAGGCTGTCCATGTTTGTTATTCTAATCAGCATGTAAAACAGATCTTCCAATCTGATTTTTGTTTATGGTCAATTTCAGTTGTTATACTGACTTTTTATTTCAGCTGAGATTAGTAGATTCATATTTTTCAGAACTAAGGAAACTGAGCAGTGAACACAGAAAATCAACCAAATTGAATTCAGGTTTATAACTCCTGTTTGAAGTACAGCTTATATTTCAGAAAGATGCCTGACGTTTATTTAATGATATAGAAGTTACTATAAGTTCACAGAATGCTTTACATTAGAAGGTACCTTAAAGATCACCCAGCTCCAACCACCCTGCCATGGGCAGGGACACCTTCCACCAAACCAAGTTGCCCAAAGGCCCATCTAACCTGGCCTTGAACACTTCCAGGCATGAAGCAACCACAGTTCTCAGGGCAGCCTGTTCCAGTGCCTCACCGCCTTCTGAGTAAAGGAGTTCCTCTTCACATCTAACCAAAATCTCAGTTCTTTCAGCTTAAAACCATTAGCCCTTGTCCTATCACTATACTCTCCATTAAAGAGTCTATTCCCCATCTTTCTTGTAAGTCCCAGTTTCAGTACTTTAAGTACCCAAAGAGGTGTCCCCAGAGCTTTCTCTTCTCCAAGCTGAACAACCCCAACTCTTTCAGTCTTATCTTCACAGGAGAGGTGCTCCAGCCCTCTGATCATCCTTGTGGCCCTTCTCTGGACTTGCTCCAACAGGTCCATGTCCCTCTGGTGCTGCAGACCTCCGAGTTCCTGCTGCAGTATTGCAAGTGGGGATCTCACAAGAGCAGAATAGAGAGGAACAATCACCTCCCTCAACATTTTGGACACACTTTTTTGGTGCAGCCCTGGATATGGTTGGCTTTCTGGGCTGCAGTTATACATTGCTGACTCATGTCAGTATTTCTAGCATCTAAAAGGGAAGAGGTGTCCTGAGTCACCTAGTGGAGTTCAAGAGAAGTTGCTGAAGCCTGTTGGGTCTTGGGCTTCAAGGCTGGTGACTGCACAACCTCTCTACGCTCTGCTCCAGTACCTGGGTAAGGAAAAAGCTTCTCATATTCAGTCTGACCATCTCTTGTTTCAACAAGTGCATGTTGCCACTCTTTCTCCTGCCATGCATTGCTGTAGCTCCAACATCTTAAGATCCTACCTGCAGGTCCTTAGTAGAGGCTGCTGTTAAGTATCCCTGAAGCCTTTCCTACCCAAGCTGAACACGACCAGTGCCTCAGCCTTTCCTTCCAAGGCACCTCCTCCAGATGCTTATAGCATCTTTCTGCATCCCTCTTGCCTAGATATAATGGGCAGCTCTAAATGAAAACAGGTGTAGAATTGAGATTTGTATTTTGTAAACTGTTCTTTGAAAAACTCATCAATTGCATATAATCTGAATGAGGCACAGCCACCAAGACACACGCTGGCTTTAACAACACCTCCAGCCTGGGGTCCTGTTGTATTCCTTCAGCAACACAGTAATCTCATTTTCATGATTCAATGATGTTCAGCTGTGCTGATTCAATAGCATTTCTATTAAAAGCCAGGTAATCTGATCTACTCATGGATAAAAATAACTCATTTTCAGACATAACATGAAAGGGACAGAATGAAATCTCTACCCTTTGCGTCCTGCCTTCAGTATGGTTGTAGGACTATTTACAAGCATTGTTTGAAAACATGTGTGCTTACAAGCAAATGGAGGCAATCACAAGGGGTCAATGCAGTCTCATGACTTCTCCTCACCCTCAGGAAATCACCATTTCCTAATGACGACCTACACTTAGCACTGGGCCGGGGTGCCGAGCCGTTAACGGTCACCGGCAACTTTCTCTCCTCTGCGGGCAACGGCCGCCACCTGCCGGCCCCGCAAGGCAGCTGCCGCCGCATGGCAGCTTCACCCCAAGTTTTGTAACCTTCGGTGGATTCTTCCCGTTTTTGGCAGTTTCTTTTAGGTCAGGTGCATGCTGAGCACCCAAAAGCTTTACAGACTTTCCCAGGACAGTGCGAGACGCTGAGAAACTGAAATGTCCTTGGCACTGCACAGCAACAACTAAAACGTCGGTGTGTTACCAACAGTGCTTTTCTCCTAAAGCTAAAACATAGCTTCGTACCTGAAGCTGTGAAAAACATCAGCTCTGTTCCGGCTCAAACCAGGACGTTAAGAAAATAATAATAATAATAAAGTGTTCTGATTTTTAAATGGAAAATCGTTGTTATAAATTATATTACATTACATTACGTTACATTACATTAAGTGTGATGTGTGAGGGAGTACTGCTGTATGCCTGTAAATCTGTACAACTGCCATACAAGTGAATGAAATAATCTNCGCTGTATGCCATTGGTAGCAGAAATACTGACAGGCTCTGTCTGTTGGCCTTCCTGAGCATCTTCCTTGTAGGTTATTCTACTGTTTCCTTGGGAATCATTTTCCAGGTAAAGTACTACTGAATCTGATGCAAGTGCTTGGGTAGGATGTCAGCAGACAAGAGGTCACTGAAGGATAGGCTCTGATACTGATTTGTGTTTGTGTGATTCTTGTGTGAAACAGTGTAAATCTGTACAACTGCCATACAAGTGAATGAAATAATCTAGGCTTAACTGTATTTTGATTTCCATTGTAAGCAGCCCATAGAAAGACAGTGATTTCAAGACCAGCTCAGTAATGTGAAGACCTATTTTCTTGTTGGATTGTAAATTATTTACTGAGCTACAACAACCAGAAACAAGAGTCAGCAGCAAAGCATGACACTGGAAGTGAACTTTTGGGTCTGATATGCACATATTAGTCTGGAAGTGCTAAGTACTGCAAGTTCACCAGTCCCATAATTAAAACAATGTCTTGTCAGTAACTTGCCAAGTGAAAAATATGTTTCAGCATGGGAATAATGGTTTGACCCTAAGAGGTACAGAGGAGGGTACAGAGGAGGTTCCATGAATATGCTAAGAGGGCTGGAGCACCTCTTCTGTGAAGAAAGGCTGAGGAATATGGCTTGGTCAGTCTGGAGAAGAGAAGGCTCTGGGGAGACCTCATTGTGGCCTTCCAGTACTTCAAGGGGGATTGTAAAAAGAAGGGAGACAAATTTTTCACGTGGTCTGATAGTGGTAGGACAAGGAGAATGCTTTTAAACTAAAAGATGGGAGATTTAGGTTAGATATTAGGAGGAAATTGTATACTCAGAGGGTGGTGAGGCCCTGGCCCAGGCTGCCCAGAGCAGCTGTGGGTGCCCCATCCCTGGAGGTGCTCAAGGCCAGGCTGGGTGGGCCCTGGGCAGCCTGATCCAGTAGGTGGCAGCCAGCCCATGGCAGGGGCTGGAACTGGATGGACTTTAAAGTGCCTTCTAACCCTGACTGTTCTGTGATTCTATGATTCTAAGAATGGCTGTAATAAGTTAGAAAAAATATCACTGCTAGACTGGGCAGATATTTGTTCCATTAACAGAAATGCGATAATACATGCCTTTCAACATGCCTTTCAGTCTGCAGATGAGGGACTTCTGGAGGCAGAGGTTATAGCTTCATCTTTTTTTTTTTTTTTTTTTTTTTTTTTTAATTTAAAAAACAAACAAAAAAGCACAATGACATTTTATTTCATGAAGTAATTTAATAGCTTTTTAAAACCTACTTTGTCTACTTAAACCTCCAAATCTAGTATAGTCTATGTCTGTGTGACCCTCTTTTCCCACCCCACTTTTTGTTGTTTGTTTCAGGCTTAAATCTGACTGTTTTGTTTTGTTTTGATACCTCTTGGTCTTGTTATGATAAAATGAATAATGACCTTCATGACTTCCCATCCCTCAGGCTATCTCTTTCCTAAGTTGAAGGGGCAGCTCTATTTCATATCTCGTCATAGAGAAGCTTTCTAGTACTTTTACCCCTTTCAACCTCCTCTTCATCTTCTACTTGTATGTTTCTTTTTGTCTCTGTTAAGGATGTAGAGACAAAACTGCATTTGGTATTCAAAATGTGAAATCATAAATTCATATATAGAAACAAGGAACTGATGTACTTAAAAAATGGTGATTTCTGCTTGTTCTTTAGTCCTACCCTAGTTGCAAATATTGGATTTAGTATTTTGCATTGGCTATATTAGCAACCTGATATATCCAAAGATCTAATTGCAAAGTCTCTAAAATCATTTTCCTGATGATATTACATCTATTTTGTAGGTATATGTTTGTATTTATGGCTGATTCTGTTATTATAAGACACCTTTTTGACACCTTTTTATTTGGAAATTCAATATCATTAGATTTCTGCAATTCTTCATAATAAACTTTACGTTTATTACCTAAATTATATTATTATAACAAACTTTAAATTTATTACCAGAACTACACAATTTTGTGTAGTTTTGTATAACTCTGTCATCTCTCTTCACCCATGATCTCCTCAATGCATACCATGACTATTATATACTCATATGGAACTCTGTTTGTAAACTGCTTCTTGAGAAAGCTAGCAAGTCTTATACCTCTCTGATTCAGTGCCTAATGAATCTGTAAAAGGCTCTGTCTACCTTCTCACTATGCGATAACTTGCTTTTTTTTCTCTGATAGCTTTAGGTGAGCAGCCTTGCCAAAAGCCCCTGAAAGTTGCCCCTTTATCCGCCTGCTACTGATTCAAGGAGTGCCAATAGATCTGTGGCATGATTTCCCTGTACAAATCCATCTTGAGCCATTGTTCAGTTAATAATTTCTACTTCTGTTCTCCACTGTAACATCTACCAATTCGCCTGTTTTTGAATTTGAGTTTAACAATTCTTGCAACCACATGAAATTGCTTTTAAAAGCATGTGGCCTTACACTCGCCATCTCCCGCTTTCTGCTCTTCAGTCAACAGTTTGATCATTTCATATGTGACTTCCCCTAGGGAGAGGAGTGGAAAAAAAGCCAGTGACACAAGCAAGTGTGGAGCTATGGCACTTTATGACTGTGTGTGGCTTTGACCTCAAAGTACATTGAAAAACAGGGTCTACATGTTCTCACAGTATTTCAAGGGAAAGGAAGGAAGGATGAAGATATCTATCCATGAAGTTGAACCGATGGATGATTAAAAGCCTTGTTAAATAATCCTTTGGCTTCTGGAGAGATATTTTCGATGGTCTGAAGTGCAGGTGTATTTCAAGACCTGTTATTACTGCAGCCTAGAAAGGCTTCTTTGTACTTGGTGCTCCATGTGCAAAGAAAAACTCAGTTTTGCAATATAAATACACGTAGAGATATAGAAATTATTGCCCATTTTCTTTGTTGCTAATGGACTACAAAGACTAACTTGCCCAAATCTACTCTGGCAGTCCCTAAATGATGGGTTTAACTTCCCCTTTTAGTATCATATCATATTTTGCAAAATGTTAAAGGTACTTTAATTATATTTGCCTTTTCTCTCTTTTACAGAAACTGGTGTGCTTATGTCCATACCAGACTCTTGCCTACAGTGGTAGTGGACAACCTGGAAACCTTCTCGTCAGGCAGAGCAAAGCCCTGCACTTGGCCTATTGGATCCTGTGCTCAGAGGTGTGTAGAAAGAATACTCTGACACCAGCTGCCTAGTGAATACAACCACAGTTTCAGCAAACAAGCAAACAAACCAACAAAACAACACAGGAGGGAGCAAATTAGCGTGTTTCCAGATCTCATCTTAGCATGTTACTTCAGCAAGTATAAAAACTTATGACTGGAACTGTCCTTGAGCTCCACCATAAAGGCTTTGTGTACCCTGATCAGTTCAAACCCTTCATAACTGGAATTTCAGCGTCTCTTCTGAGGTACTTGAAGGGAAGTTGCGAGTCTAAAGCACATGTGGGAAAGAAAATCTTTTCTGTGCAGGTTTCCAAGCGTGTGCATTGTTGGGGCAAAAGGCTTGTCTTTAGTAGTATAGACAGCGTTGCTATTATCTCTGCTGGGCGCTTATTTCTGGCCAACAGCTTTGTTGGCCAGGCAGCAAACCTAGAAAAGTAATTGGCCTGGATACAACTTGTAGATAACAACTCTGATGAACATATTCAGGTTGTCCTTTGTGGTTTGAGTGCCTCATTGTATTCTCCAAGCATTAGATTTCAGTTGTAAATATAGTTGGATTTTAATGCATAGGATTGGAGAATGGTAACTTGAAACAGAACCAGCAAAGCACAGGTTGTAATGTATTTTTCACTTGAAAAGTTTCAGAAGCTTCTCACAAGTCAGCTTGTTCTGCCAATTGTCCTCTAGGTGGTAGGGCAGAACATGCTTAAAGCTTTGAGGTGAAACCTGGGACAGAAATACACTTAGGATTTGGGGACTCTGAAACACAATCAAAACTGTGGGATGAGCCCCGTGGCGGCAGTGCTGCCAGCTTTTCTCCTAATTCAGTCTGGTAGATTCATAATAACTCTGATTTTTATTTATTTATTTAATTGATTGATTGAAATTAGCTCCTTGGGCTGCTCCTGTAAATTAGTTTGCTATATACACTTTCGGGGCTTGTCTACACAGAAAGTTATTTCTGAAATAGCTATTCCTGATTAACTCCTTTCATGGACACTTCTTTTTTATGACCGTTTTCAGGAATGGATTATGCTAATGCAGAATAAGTCAGGTTAATCATAAAATGAGAACATCCATACAGCGAAAGAATTGAGGAGAACTGCCTTGACTTCAGTTCACCTTAATCTTAATCGAGTTCTTGCTGCTGAAAAATTCTTTTCTCAGAGGCAAAGCTGCTTGGGGACACATGCAAAGCTCCTGCCAGCTGCTCTAAATTTTAATTTACAATATTGCATTTGTCATGAAAGGCTGACAAGATTAACTGCTGCGGCATTTTTTTTAATTCATTGGGAGCGTAGTTTATGGTCTGACAGTCTACAAATTTGCCCGCTTTCTGGAATGATTCAGACAGGGATTGTATGTCCAAAGGAGTTCTGTAGCCATTATATCTTTGTATTTTCTGAGATTTCAAGTGTTCTTTGTCGTAGTGTTTAACAACTAGCAGAACTGTTTGATATTCTTCTTTTACTCAGGTTTTGTATCTAAAAGAGGCAAGTAGACTTGCATAAGTTTGTTTCTTCTGTATGCCCTTTTGCAGTATGTTCATTCTAAACTGGCTTCTCTGAACTCCAAAAAGCTAAAAGAAGTGATGGGGTAGCCAGGACATAAAGAATGAGTTGGAACACAGAAACAAAATTGCTGTTGTCTCTGCAGTTACCTGCTTTAACAGTAAGAACTGAGGCATCACAGTTACATAGTTATACCCTACTTTCTTCAACTTACAGAGCAAAGATTTTCATATTTAATCATCTCAATGTGTCTATAATCTTGTTTAAAGTAATCAAAATAGGAGGCTTCTAATGTGTACTTATTATGGACTAGCACAGCATCAGCTCGACAGGAATGCTTTTTGTTACTGACTTCAAAGGAAACAGTTCCACAGTTGTATAGTTGCCTCGCTCTGTCCAGTTTAGTAGTTATTAACTATAATAATGTAACAGTTAGTAATATTTGACTCCATTTGACTCCTGGAAAAGATATTCTAGGAGGAAACCTGACAGTATTAGATAGAGATCACTTTCCTTTAAAAGCTGTGCAGATGATCTGAAGGTTGCAGTACTAACACTGATTGCTGTTGAAATGCCAAATCCTGCTTAGGCTTCGTTTGCAGTTTCAAGCAGTTACTGAAAGGGTGCATAAGAAAACAGCCGTAATGTAAGCATACACATATCTCACATCACCTGCTTGGTTACCTAAACAGGTTTAAAATGTTTTTATTTTGCAGGTCCCAGACAACAACACACCAAGCCTACAGAATCAAACATAAAATAGTAACATCACTAGAGTGGAAGTGCTGTCCTGGGTACAGTGGGCAAAACTGCCAACCCAAAGGTGAGTGAGATTTGTGCTGATTTGAAATCCATTTACTTCAAGAAGAGAAAGCATTACAGTCTGATCTGCAAGAAAATGGCTCTGCTGAAAATCAATACCCTTCTTTCTGTTCATTCAAAACCAGGAAGGATGCATGGTAGACTAAAATGCTTTGGGGTGTTGACTCTTCCCTGCACGTGAATTTCCAGAGCACCTTAAGCAAACTATCGTTTCCTTTCTTGTGCTCCAAAACTCGTAAAATTTTCAGCATGATTCCGTTTCGCTAAAATATGGAGTTTGCATTCAGTGGTTCCCTTCTTTCGACCTTTCAGTTAAAGAGTATTGCAGTGCTGAGATATTAATCCCAGGCCCTCTATTGAATACTTGCTACAAAATTCATCTGCAGCACTGTAACCCTTTTGGCTTTTGGTTTCAGTCTCTAAGAATATATTTCACACATATGATAAAATAACGTACTAACTTTGTTTTCCTCTTAATTGAGTAGGAAATTTGTTGTTCAGTTCAACGGTGACTGAATTTTACTTGGCATTACATGTGATCCATGTAGAACTGTGGCCTTTTTTTGACAGAATAGAACATTTTACCCCTGCCCTGGTGATCAAACATATGGCAAAGTACTGTAGTTTAACATCTGTGTAATAGCTGTTTCTTTGCTGCTGGCCTTAAACAGTCTGCCCTTGAAAAATAAGATATGGCATCAGCATACATATTTTAAATGAATGAATATTACAAGAAAGGCCATTAGATGTGGTAGGGAGTTCAATCAGCAGTGGTAAAGTAGGGGCTGTGATTAAAAATTAATGTAGAGGAATGAAGAGAAATCACTGTTATTCTCATCCAGGAGGGAAATTTCAGAGCCAGAACCTCAGCAGGCGCAGAATTCTCTTCTGTGCAGCTGAGCGTGGAGTCAGATATTAACAGGGGACACAGTCAGTCAGCAGGGCTGACCAGTGAGCATGGATAAAATGTTTCAAAGGCTTGCTTTTAAAAAATGCAAACATTAGCAAAAATAGATTTTAAAATGCTTATAAAGGGGGTGGAGTAGAGTTGATAAAATTGAAAAGGCATCAAAACAACATGGAACCACTGACCAGGAAAAAAAATCTATTAACTCAGATTGTAGAGGCATCTGTGTAAAAATAAGAATAAAGGAATGTGTTGTCACGTATTAAAGGAGTGGGTTTGAAATTACATCTCCTGGGTTCTATTCTGAAACCTCTTCTGACTTGCTGAATATCTGGGGGAAGCCACTTATAATCTGCATACCCAAGTTTACCCATCTAGAAAATTGAGATGACACTTATCTCACTGGGGCACTGGGATATATAATTAATTAATGCTTGTAGAAGTGCTTAAATACACTGGGATGAAAGGTGTTATGTCAGAAATGCTCTTCTTCCCTGCTTCTGGAATCCTTGCTCCCATGAGAAGGAGACCACCAGCACGAGCCCTGCCTGTATTATTCAATTCCCGCGAAGGGACATCAGCTAATGAACTCGAACAATTGGGAGCCCAACAGCCTTGTCCTCAGGCACTCTGTTTCTACAGTGGCAGGGAGAGAGACACTGTAAGCTCCGACAGTGGCTCTCCAGAA
>VXAV01009755.1:78521-88637 GCA_013399715.1 Alectura lathami
CAAAATCTTATGTTCTTATGTACTACATCATCTATGTGGTAGCAAGCTACTATCAAGGCTTTTTCATTTACTTAGCTTCTGTAAGTATTTCTTGTTGTTTGTATACTTGACAGCTGCTAAAGGAAGTAATATTTGCTTTTATACTAAGTTCAAGTAATAATCTTCAAAATATAATTCACATTTGCGGGGGAAGCATAAGGAATTCTATGGCTCTACCCATAACATGAAGCTTCCTCCTCAATAATTTACCTTTGTATTAATATTAGGCTAATTTGGATAAACATCTGTATTCATGAGGTAGAAGTCAGGTAAGAAATTATCCTTTGTTGGGTGGATGAGAGTGACATGGCTAGGGATCAGAGGATGGGGCAGATCTTTATCAGCAGTATTATGCATTCTTTCTTTGAGTAACACAGCAAGATTTGTTTGTTATCCAGCAACAAATGGTGTTTAAGAAACACTTTGGGACTAAAGCTTCCATTTCCTTGATATGGAATATTTTTCTAATTTTTTCAGGAACTTTATTCAAATTGATTGTATTTTATGTTTCAGAGTTCAGATGACTTTCATTTAAAAATAGCATGAGGGAACCAGAGATTTTTACATAGAGATAAAACTAAATGAAACAATAAGTGATTTTGTATCTCCCTCAGAATTACCAAGTGTTGTTCTATTGTATGTATTTTCAGTTCTCATCTTTCTCCTGAGCTGCTCACGCCAAATGCTAGATGGCTCTCTTGTACCCTGGAACATGTTTATCCCATCTCTTAGTGACCTGCTTTCACCTCTCCACATATTGCTAGATGGCATTCTTGACCCTTGAGCATACACTTAATTTGTCTTTGAATATTTCCCATTCCCCTTCTGCTTTCTCTTGATTCTTTTTTATATTCCGCTCATCCTAGCTGTCATTTTGATTCCAGGAGGTCTTTTGCTCCTGCTTCTCCATTGCCTGTCCATATCGACATTAGAGGTTCAAGTCCTAATTAAAATGCACAGTACAAAACCCATTATTTTCTTACTTGTCTGCAAATGTATTTCAAATCTTTATTGCTTTTAGCTACTGTGCTCTATTTAATACTCAATATTCAATGAAATCTCCAATTGTTGGCCCTTTTTTTGATTTGTATTATCAATCTACCTCCTAATCAAGTAGGTCTAATGAAAACACTGCTCTTGTTGAGGGTGTTCCAATACAGGTTATTCTTACACACAGGTAAACAGTGAGAATGTGTGGAACACAGGAGAGAGACCAAAGTTCATGTTTCTATTGGCTCGTATATACAATGTCAAAGGGAAGCTGCAGTTTCTGCCCAGTGAGTATCGCTCTGTCATACTCCATACCTTTATATATTTATAAAGGTAAATTAGGGCCATGTCCTAAAGCAATGGAAGCTGGCAAGAGTCTCCACGCTGTCCTCTAGCTTGGTACAGGTGCACAGCATAGGCATATGCCATGCTAAAAATAATTCTTAGAAGCTCACCTGAAGCGAAACACTGCACGGTTTCCCCCACTAACACTGCCATCCTGAAAAACATGCTTTCAAACATAACAAAGTCTGCAGCTGCTTCATGCCAATCAGATTTCTCCCTTCTTTCTCTGTCTTTCCATCTTCTTCCCATGATGCCCAACTCCTTTCTCACATCCGTTATTCACCTTTTTTCCCTATCACAGAAGTTCTAATGGCTGCCCAGCTTTTTATCAAGATTTGTTAGGAGTGAGGTCTTTTTTTTTTTTTTCTGTGAACAACTAGTTCAATACACTTGACAGTGTGTTTCTTGTTTTTATTTGCAAATAGACTTTGGTCCCACAAACCTGTCATCTGTTGATATGAGATTCACTGTAGAGTCTGATGGGCTTCTCTAATTTGATTACTGAAGCCTTCTGTGCTTTTAAGAAGATTGTTTTCAGTACTAAGGAGGCTGTTTCAACTTTTAATTATTTAGTGAAAGTACAGTGTTCTCCCTTTAATTTAAAAATTTCTGCTTATTTTTTGCTATTCTTTCTTCCTTCTTTCACCTGCATCAAGCCTTTTATCGACTCCTTTCCTCTTCATTATTAAACTGCACACTTCTTTAAAAATGAACTCCAACAATGGAGAGTTAATCACTTCGAGGTCAGAAGTGTCATTTACAGCTAGATATATGACCTCAGCTCAGTCTCCTGTGTACATACATCCATTTTGCACACTATTCTTCAAATAGTAGTTGAAACTGCAGAGGGAGTATATGTTGACACAGAGTAATTACACAGTGTGGATTTCAACCAGGGAGTTAAAATTAAAATTTATAATCTCATAAAAAGTGCAAGAGATCTTTAATGACCACAGGTAGCTTGGACCTTTGTATTTCAAAATGAGCAACAGAAAGATTGAGTTGCATCCAGGAAATTACTAATGTGTTCTCAGCTCAAGCTTCGAGTATCCACGGTTGTCACCTAGCAGGAGTTCTGTTCAGGTCTTTCTGTGGATACGGAGAAGCATGTTCCCGCAACCACAGGTGAACTTAGATTAGCAATTGCTTATCATGTACCTCGGTTTCCTAACCACTAGACAAGCCCAAAGTTGTCTGTTTTGTCAGGTTCCATCCCCTTGGTAATAACAAGAAGATTTGAAAACCAGAGCTGAGCTTTACACCACACCCAGCTAAATAGAGCAGGAATGAGAGAGAGCACGGCTGGCAGTTTTTTGACTGTCACAGAAACTAAAGGCCTCCATCCTCCAGGAAACTTACCGCAGTAAGGTGGCCTCTCACCAGTATTTATTGCTGATGTGAGGTGTAACAGATTCCTCATAGAAGTCATAGAGGAATAACCTTGTTTTTTTCTGCAGCCAGACATTACAGCCCCTTGTGTCTCAGAATCACAGAATGTTAGAGATTGGAAGGGACCTCAAAAGATCATCTAGTCCAACCCAGAAAACCACAAAACATTTTCTAGCCTGACCAAATCATGAATGACCATGACTTCCTCTACATAGCAGTTATTTTACTCTTTATTCATACCTTGGATCCTTCTCTAAGCTGCCAGTACATCTTCATTCTTGAGTATCTTACTGTTTTTCCTTCAGTGACACTCACTGACAAAACTCTGCGTGTGAGTGCACATTCATGTGTATGTATCTTTAGCCATTTACTTGCCATTTGGATAGAAATAATGGAAATGATAGAAGCAATCTCAATACGATTGCTTCGTTGTTTTGCACACTTTGTGTAAAAATTGCCATAACATCTGTGACTACAATTGACAGTAATTGAGTGAATTGCTTGGGAGCCTTTGCTACATTACTGAAGTGGCTTTTTTCTGAACTATCAAACTTATTGCACCTGCCTATTACATACTGGCTTGAAAAACATACACTTGAACAAGTGACAGATTTCTCCTCTAAGCATCAGAGGTGTTTACTGTCCATTTTACCTGACATAATGAAGACTAAGACTCATTTATGGTTCATAAAAAGCAGCTATTATTGGTTACTTTAGCCTGTTTCCAGCCGGAAGCGGACACACAATTCAAATGGATTTCCTAAATAGAAAAAGTACTATGTATCTCTCTAGTTTGCTGAAGAAAACCATTTGTATTCAGACTTGCTTTTACATGCCTGGAGCCCAGAGTTGCATTGGCATTTATTGTCAGTGCGTTTCATGGCTCTGATTTCCTGCCATTTTTGCTGCTCTTGCTGAGAAAGTATTTTCAAATAAAGTTTCAGAAATGGCCTTGTTTTTTGGTTTGTTTTTATTTATTTAATTAGAGATGAAGAAATAAAATCCAGGCTATAGAAGTAACTGAGAGGAAAATAGAGGAAGGCAACAAAACCGTTTCTGCTTTAATCGATACAGAACTGGGGATCATTAAAGTATGGTAGAGGTTGAAGGATTGAACCATTATATGGAAAGCTGACTGTGAGGGTTTGTGGAGTTCAGAAACACGTGGAAAGAATGCCTCAATTCTTTAACTGAATATAGGGGCTACCTTTAGAACAACAATAAAAAAAATCCTAATCTCACAACGGAGCAGAATTACTGCTCTAATCAATGCAAATCTTTGTGCAGCATTATTAAAGAACATATTTTGATTACTTTTAACCACTTAAGGCTATACAGGAGTCATATTTTGACATGTTTCATAGGAGTAGAATTCAGAGGCATTCTGCTCTGCGTAATGCTTTTCAGGATCAGTATTCCTAAGGTCTATTTTAAAAGTTATAGTATGCAACACTGACTGAAGTTGTGTACCTTAATATGTTTGCCGTTTGCAGCAGTTGTTACATGCTAATTTTAGATATTCAATAAAGCTGTTCTTTTTTCTTCTTTCTCACTATAGTGTGATGTACCATACATGACACAGTAGGAAGGTGATGATCAAGTCTGCTTTCATTTCTTGACCGCAATGTAGATTTATCAGGGGTTTTTCCCTTACCTTCCATGTGGAAAAAGGACATATTGTTTTCTTCTGAGCAAGCAATGAGAGCACACAGATATCCTCATTTCAGTGCTCAGAGACAACTTAGTCGGGTGACCAAAGTTGACACCGTAGAGGCAGGGTCTGAGTTTGCTGTTTCAAAGTAACAGAAAAATTACCTCTTATTTCACTGGAAATAGGGATGAGACTTCAAACAAATAGCCACCCTCTATGTTCCTCAGCTCTAAGTTTTGTTCTGTGATTGGGTAATCAGAGGGGGCATTTTACTTCTGTACAGCACTGTGCTCACATTCTGTGTGTTTCTGTGGGGGAACTAAAGCTGACCCTACTGGTTTTATTGTTTCTGTATTTCTCCTTTTCCCCAAAGGTCTCAAATCCACGAGTATTAATATGTTAGTCAAAGGCGTTGTCAGAGAGCAGTTAGAAGTATTTCAGAGAGAAATGCAAGAGAACATGGCTCAAATTTTCAAGACTGTGTCTAGTTTATCAAGTGATCTTGAAAATACGAAAGAGTTAGTCAAGCATCTGAATGAAACCCAACAAAAATTTGCTCTAGAGAAAGACAGTGGGCCAACAAATCTTGACATTCTGGAGCTAAAGAGTCATATGGTGCAGATGAAAGAGGAAATGACTCTCAATTGTGACAAGCCTATGAAAGCTTTACAGAAAAAGCAGAAATCCTTGGAAGACAGCTTGGAGCATCATTGGTCAAGAAGCGTCATTTATTACGAGTCTTTAAATAGGACCCTTACTGAAATGAGAGATGCTCACGAACAACTGTTATCAGCTGAACAACCTTCAAGCCAAAACATCCTGTCAACAGATAAAGTCTCAGAGTACAATGTTACAGAGTACATGTTTACACTGCATGAGAAAGTGAAAAAACAGGGCCTGATGGTGCTGCAGATCTATGATGACTTAAGAGTCCAGGACAGCAAAATCAGCAACCTCAGTGTTGCGCTGGAAATTCAGCGAGATTCTGTTCTGGGAGTCTGTGACGACATGTTGTCAGAGAGCAGAAAGGACTTTGAAACGCAGGTGGCAGCAATCCAAGAGAATGTGCTTGTCCTAAACAGAAGTCTTTCTGACCTGGTCCTTCCTTTGGACAGTAAGATGGACAAAATGAATGAGCAAATTAATGATTTGTGCTATGATATGGAGATCCTGCAACCCTTGATTGAACAAGGGCCACCTTTTACTCTGACTTCTGAGTATGAACAACAAATCCAATCTCAAGCAATTAATGAGAAGCTTGAAAACCTCACGATTGTTGTTAGCAGAATGAGTTATACCATTAAGGAACTTTCAAAAACTCAGGAAGGACTTAAAAACAAATCTCATGCTTATCAGGAACTCTTCGAGAGTCATGTTAACGAATGCTCTATGGAAATAGAAGATGGATTAAACAAGACGATGACAGTAATAAACAGTGCTATTGATTCTATTCAAGATAATTATGTACTGAAAGATACACTACATGCTCTGAAAAATGAGACTGAGGTCTGCTGTGACAGAGCTGAGAAGCTGGACAGCCTCCTGGCTTTCATTTCGCAATTCCAACAGTTGAATGAATCCCTCTGGACACTACTTATTGGCAAGCAGAAGCATGAATTCACTTCCAAAGTCATTCCATCCCTTTCTGATCTTCCACATGTAGAGCCGGACAAAAGTATCCTCCACTATTTCAGAAGAATTTACTATATTTTAAATGAAACATCATCCAAAGTTGACAATCAACAACAAGATATCACTCGTCTGGAAGAAAAACTACTTGACTCTGTGGAAGAATCCAAGGACCATGAGGTTCGCCTCCTGGGTGTGGAGTCAAAAATTTCCAAGTTTTTGGCAAGCAACTGTGTCTCACAGGTGAAAAACAAGGCTGCTTCAACAGAGAAAGACCAAATGGTCTCACTTCAACTCCAGACACTGAGTTCCAGGATCAAGGCCCTGGAAGCTAAGTCAATTCGCTTCTCAAACAGCATTCCACTTCTGAATAAGACTGCTCACGAGGCCTGGGGGCTGTGTCAAGATACCAACAGCAGCATCCAAAAAGTGAATGCGAGTATACCTGTGCTAATTAAACTCGCTCAGCCAGATATTCCTCTGCTGCACAGAGGACTCAAAGAGCTCATTGAATCTGTGCTTGAAATAAAAGCAGGGACGATCCTGACAAATTTATCCCAGCATGTTGACGTATCGGTGGCAAGTGCAATAAACAACATCACCAAAGTTCAGAAGCAGGTGAAGCCAACTGTGAAGAAACCAGCTCCAGTGAAAAAAGGGGCAGCAAACATCACCACGAGCCTGGCAAGCCGAAGTCAGAGAAACACAGATAATACTATAGATTCAGGTAATGTGTTTTAATCCATGCAAAATTCGGCTTCTTTGTAACAAAGACTTGTGTAATCAGTGTGATGAACTGAGTCCGAAAGTATTCTTAACAGAGGTGGCATAAGAACTTCATTGGAGGTGAATAAAAAGGTCAAAGAATGCTGTAAGGAGAGTTTCAGAGGAACTTGAGGTTGCTCTCATCTCTCGCAAGGAAGTTTTTTCCTTGGAAGAGACTTTGCATTAAGTTATACATGTGAATTTATTAAGGAAAATCATTTAAGCTGTTTAAGATATGTATATGCACACACCTGACCTTTCATACCTAACTGACTAGACAAAAATCCAAACTACAAGACTTGGGTAGCTGAGATGCCGGCACAATTTCAGTGAAAACGTGCAGCTTGGGAGAGAAATTTGGAGTTGCACCAGTGCTTTGCAGCATCAGTGAGGATGAAAATTACTAGGAACATGAAGCAAGTGAATACACCAAATAATTGTGATGAGGGTTTTTGCCAGGTCCTTTAGGACTGCATTAAGATTGTGAGTGCAGTTACAATTATAACAGTATTGTTGCAGAATCAGGCGTCCAGCCAGCAAGGCAGGTTTGACTCAAGACCACGTGAAGAACAGCTCAGGTAAGCAGAAGGTGCCATTCTTGAAAAGGACATTTTCAGTGTGATTGGCTTCCAAACTTAAATTCAAACATGATCATACGAAATTAATTCGTATGGATGAATTCACAGAAATACAAACATTGAGTTATGTTTTTGGTGTCAGAGCTGAGTGTAAATCAATAGCGCAAGCTAATGCTTCATGGAAATGTCATTTCTGGAAAAATACAGAAAATGAAGACTGGTTAAGTGACAAGAGATACTTGGAGACGCCTAATTCACATTAAAGTGAGGTAAACTCCTAAATGATAGGCAAATGTCCAGATACTTTGGACATGCAGACCTAAATCATTTCTCTAACCTTAAGAATATTTCGAAGCTATGGTTCCTACTGTAAGTAGGTGTAGTGGCAGAAAGAGCTGCCACTATTGTTCTTGTGCAAGCTTGCCCTCCATCCCTCCTTTATTCCTCCTGCTGTAGGTACAGCACTTTTCAGTAGTTAGTGGAAAGCGTGCTTGTGAAAGCCCTAATCCCCTGAGTATCTTGACTTGTGCTGAAATCCATCCATGCTGAAGGAATTCACTCCTTAGTTACCTTCTCAATTAGGGAGGGCACACAGCTGTTTCAACAGGCAGCCACTTTTAAAAATGCAATTGCTACCAACAAAATAATTTTGTTGTTTTGACATTAGGAACAGCAATTCTTTCTAAGTCATTTCTGCCCAGGGTAGAAATACAAAACCCTTGATCACAATTAAAAAACTAGGAGAAAATGAGATCTGATGTCTTTGATCCCTCTGGAGTCTTCTGCTTTGTTGGAAACTGTCACTAGTGCCACCTGCATGGAGCACAGGAAGCTGCCACTAGCTCTCTGCTTTATTCTACATTAGTGAATTACTGTCTTTCCTATTTATTATTTAACACATGCTGAATTTTAACAAATAGATTACTTGATAGCATTGACTATGTACTACTCTCTCTTACAGGAAGTGCAGATCTTTGCAGACAGAGCAAAGCCCTATTTTTAGGCAAGGTCTTTACACATCAGTGTTGATGCAGTTTTCTAGCAGTAATGAACTTACGTACTCAGTGAAGTTTGTTGCCTAGCGAAGTCATACACTACATTTCTCTAAGTTAAAAAAAAAAAAAAAAAANAAAAAAAAAAAAAAAAAAAAAAAAAAAGGCCATTATCTGAATTAACAAGTATCCATCTTCTATGTCAGTAGATCTTACTTCTCCAGGAAAGCTTTTTCTCTCTAACTTTCAGGAGACCATCCAGAGGTATGTGCTGACTCTACTAAATCTAGAAGAATTCATCTAGAATACTAATCTAGAAGAAACCTTAAGATTCAATGGCTAATTATAAAATATATTAGCTTTTAGACCATCTTTTTAATTCACAAAGATTAGAATCATTTTGT
This sequence comes from Alectura lathami, assembly GCA_013399715.1. Classification (NCBI taxonomy): domain Eukaryota; kingdom Metazoa; phylum Chordata; class Aves; order Galliformes; family Megapodiidae; genus Alectura; species Alectura lathami. The sequence continues at coordinate 87,304 of VXAV01009755.1, forward strand.
ATAAACAGTACACAGGTGAATGACAATTTTTATTGATTCCATCATCTTCAATATTTGGTCTTACTCTAACTGATATTGACATTTCTCATTAATGTTAATGTGCTCAGGTTTCAGCCCTGAGGTATTATTTTCCACAGCAGTCATTTGAAATCAAGGAGGAACAATGTGGATTTGCGCTACATTTGCAGGTACATGCAGGTTTGGAGACTTCTCACATGGCAGATTGAACAAAAGAAAAGCTTTGGTCAGCTGGAAGGACCTCCCTTTTAATACGCTGTTCTGCTGCAGAATGTATGATGCAGAGCAAAGGTAGCTTAGCTCGTTTCCTATTTGCCCATTGCTATTTAGTGTCGTTTCTGTTCTCCAGAGAATCTAGGGGCTGTCGCAGTTTTCAAAGGTGAATGCACTCTTGTGGCATGTCCTGCGTTAGCTGTGCTTTTGCTTTATTCAGATTATTCCACTCTCCCATTGACATGAATAACTGAGTGCAATTGTGTTATGTTTATGTATTTAAAATGATGCATCACTGTAAGATGAAGGTCATTTTATTACGTTCTCCTCTTCTATTTATTTCTGATCCTTCCATCTTAGTACACTCACATGGGCATGACCTAAGAACTCATGTTCTCAGTACACTGGAGGATGAAGTATCAAAGGAGTTTAAGCTTATTGAGATTTCAATAATAGTTAGAATTTATCTCCTATCTTCTTGCTTCTGGCACAAACTTACCAAAGCAAGGCAACTCACCCTACTGAAACCGTGGCTAATAGTCAATGCTCCTAACTTTCAATAGGCTACACTTAATTTTTTTAGTTTTAATCCAGGCTCCTATATGTTTCAGCAGGGATTGCACACTGAAACCCAAGGCAAAGTCAGAAGGTTTGCAGCTGTATGTGTGGAAATTTGTCAGCCTTCTTTTTTTTATCAGATTTCTGTTTCATATGATTTGACCCCTAACAGAACTGCAAGCTTCCATGGTCACTCTGTCATTAAACCCCACAGTGAATTTAATCAATTTGTTTTGTATCTCATGGTTTAATTGCATGTGTCTGGTTATTGTCGTTCAGTTTGGTGACATACATTTCCATTTTGCACATTTACTTTTCAGACTTTTAGTGTTTTAGTAATGTTAATTTTTTTTTAGTAATCCTGAAAATTGAATGATCCTGAAAAACTTCACAATGGAAGTGTTAGATAGTTCTGCTGACAACTGGTCTGACCCTGTTCAGCCAGTGTGGTTTAGTAGATTCCTAGGCTCTTCCAGTCTCTTAGGGCTTCCAGAGGGAAAACACTGGAAAGTCACTTCCTGTTCAGATTGACCCACTGGGGTCAC
>VXAV01009755.1:101001-112877 GCA_013399715.1 Alectura lathami
GAGGTACAGGCTGTAACTTTACCAGTACATGTGGCCATTTTCCCCAAAAAAAGTTCAAATGCTTAAATTATTGCTAAGTAAAGGCACAGTTTTGTAAGACAGGAAAGTAACACAAGCCCCACTTGTACAGAATAAAGCAGAAAACAAACTTATACCCTTTTGCTTGACTGTTGTCCTTTACAAGCAACCATGTGTTAAATGGTCCACAACTTGTTTGTTATCTAGTGAACATCTGGAAAACTGAACATCTGACAGCTTTGAAGANTCATGAAGAACAGGCTAAAACAGTTGCCTCTTTCATGGTTAGAAGCACCTAAATAATGATGTAGAGAAAAATAGTACAAAATCAACATGTTTTAATACGCTTGTTAATAAGGGTGAACAGTCATCACGTAAGGTGTAGAAAGTCTTAATTCTGAATAATTATTTCAGAGTATAAACTAACTTTTCTTGTGGTGTTGTTCTCTAGGAAGCTAATTTTTTTGCTTCACTGTAAGAAGCAGATTTTCTCACAGGACTCCACATCTGTGGTGTGATATGAAGCTTATTTGGTGGGTGCACAACGTAACCACACCAGTAAAATGCTTCACTAAAAATTTCAGTCAAGGCTGAGGGCTTGGACTACTGTTCCTTTGAAGCAATGTGCCAGGAGTACTCACTACACTCTCTTCCCAGATACGTCTTTTAGACTTTCCTCATATAGGGTATACTAATAATACACACATAATGAAAGAAAAATTACGAGGAAATGTCCTTGTGTCAGACTTTTTTTGAGCCATAAAATAAACCCAAACATTGTGTAAAAAGAAAAAGAAAGAAAAAATTGCAAATTCCTATAATCACGCCAATTACTATTATTTTTGTTACTCTACAGTACACCACAAAACTCTCTATAGCTTGTACATAAGAAAGGGCAGAGAATTTTTTCAGCCCGTTTGTGCACAAATACAATCTTTCACTGTTGTTATTCATGTCTGGATGATTATTTTATTCTTCCTGCTAGTAACAGGAAAAACTAGTGAGGAGAAATTGCTTTTCAATCGTGTTATGTACACTTTTGTTAGAGAAGAATGTGTACATTTGAGAAACTGTCTGGTGGCTCCCTGTTGTAAACTTCGTGCCATCCTTTTCACTTTTACAGACGTATGTACAATTTGACTGCTCGTTTGGTGTCTTGTTCATCTCTCTCTCTGCAGATTATGCTGTCTGTGGTTATTTTCCCAGTTAATGAGACAAGGTGTGTGTCAGAGGCTCTTCACTAGTAGAGAAAAATAATGGATCTGTTACAAAATTATATGCAGATCCTTTCAGATTTTACTTTGTTACTAGGAAGAACATGATTAAACGGAGGGCAGCTAGGTCGTTGTGGGTGATCTCAGCTCTCATTGTGCTGTCTCCAAGTATTAGATCAAAGCAGAGGAATAATTTACAGGAGTGTACACTGTTGTGTATATACAGAACTTCCCTTGGTTTAAGACTACTACAGAAATATAAAGTCAGTAAATGAAGCACCTGTCTCATTTAAAATTACCTGGTGTTGGGTTCATATGATTCTGAACAGTTTTGAACACACTTACTATAGAAAAAGATTGAATCGTTATCCAAAGGAGAATTGCTCAGTTGAATTTAAGATAAGTAATAACTATTACAAGATTATTTATTTAAGAAGGAACTGTCATTACATTTTGCAGTTGAACTCCCAAGACAGGCTTTAAAAATTGTATCGAAAATGTTGGACGCTTTCTCCCAAAATGTTGAGGGAAGTTGAAATGGTGTTGGTTTGCTTTTGTAGCCTTCAATTCCACTAGGTAGATTGAACTTGTAGGAGGGAGGAAGGACGTTCTTCCTGCACAGGGAGCAGTATTGGTGGCAGTATCAATATGACAAAATCTTTAAAACCTCAGGCTTAGAGTTACAGTAATGGGAGAGGACAGATGTGTATGAATAAATACTGAGCTGTACGTGTGTAGCTCATCCCATCTAATGGATTAGAGCTATATAGAGCATCATGTGCGTGGCAGGTACTTCACTGCAATGGTGTCAAAAAGAGTGATATATTTGACAGAAGAAAATTAACATTTACAGCAGGCATATAAAAAGCTGAAGTACCAGAGAATTGGAAGTAAGAGAAGTGCCCGACAGTATTGACAACTTAAGAGCTAAACTGCTGCGAAAGTGAAGCCTTGTCGCTAGTCTCCTGTTGTGTTTGTACCCTTTCACCTTCACGCCGCTGTGAGATACAATCATGGCCCTCAGTACCTGAAGCCAGTGTGACCTCTGCAAACAGCAATACCAGTTTGCTGTCTATAAAAAGCACGGCCAGAACAAATGGATGCTGGTAACTTGCTCCAAAACCACCTGGTGCTAGTGTGGATCACTGGCTGCAGGAAGAAGTGCTGCCTATAACTAGTTATGCTGCTGTCTTTGTAAATTGGAAGGCTCTTTCTTGTCAACTATTGAATAAAATAATGAAGTCCAGTGGTAAAAGCAGCCGTCTTGGAGTCACCTTTCATCACCATCCAATTTGCTACTTTTCTTCCCACCATGATTTTCTGAAGTGCTGACAAAGACAGCTTGCTTCTGAAGTCACTTCCCAGCTAACACCTTTAATGAGAAATTTTTGTGGGGGTTTTGATCTTTGCCCAGCATGATGACTGTTTTTGCAGAGTTACAGCACAAGGCATGTGCTCGTGTACGCTGACAGCAGCATCCGGCCAGTGCTGATGCTGTTGGACCTCTCTCCTGAACCTGACAGAATTTAACGCAGGCGTTCACCTCTGCAGTGTTCAATACTTCTGCAGCATTCCAGCCTTTCCGTAGTGAAACCCATACAGTTCATACTTCTAACTTGCTCTTATTTCCTTCCAGTTCACAATGGATATGCTGTGAAACCTCGTGAGGGCTCAGATTGCACCTCCATGCTGCCCTGAGCTTATAGTTTCTTTAAGGAGCAGGCAGTCCACAATGTAATTTCCACCACTATTGTTATGTTGATGATCCACACGTTTGTTTATCAACTGCCCAGGGCATGACTTCAAATCCTATTATTTTCATAATCTAGGAAGCATGTAAGGAATTTCCTTGTGAATGGCATCTTTCTCTACCACCTCAGTATAACTCCAGGTTTGTTTTTAAGCATATGTTGTGTGATTTCTGAGCCATTTTGGTTCACAAACTTAACAAACATTGTGTTCCTGTGCCCCTGTTAGGGTCTAGTCTGTAAGCACGCTGCTTCAGTCAGCCCCTGTAAGTTGATTCACATGTGCCTTAAGAAATCTTTTCAAGGTACCTTCCCTTCCAGGCTGCACCCTTCCCCATTTTCCCCACAGATATGGCTCTGTCTGTGACATAGTGATTGCACATAATTCCTGTTTGACCAGCCTGCCCAGGGACACCAAGTTGAGGGCTGTATGAATAGGAGTGATTTCTAGACATGGGCTTCATGTGGATCCAGAAAGGATCATGCCATAAATATCCGGAGGAAAAGATAAATGAGACTAGGTTCAGTAGAGCTACACTTATTGGTAACTGTAGAGAACAAGCTCCTGATCTAGCATCATGTCTAGTTTTATACATTTTGACTGTGAAAAGTCATTGAAATTACTTTCAGTGATTCTGTTTTCATCTCCTCCTGGGATCACTTCCATGTCTGGTATTTTCTTGTTGGAGTGGAACGATTTGTCACAGTATTTCAAGAAGTTCACTTGAAACTATGTATTCCTCTGGAGTCTCCAAAACATTTGAAGCAAAACTCTTTAAAATTCAAGGAAGCTTTACTCAAATACATAGATAAAAATGCTTTCATATAAATGGTTGCAACCCTTTTAAAACATCCTCTCATTTTCACACTCTGAATTTGCCTCACAGCTTGCAGATCTAAACAGCACATTTTGAAGTCACAAAGCTGCCCTGCATTCTGTGGGGAGCTGTGAACATAATTCCTCTGTGAAACGATGTGGATTGTTGAAGTGCCATAATCTTTCAGAAAATAGTGAAATTTTGCTTTGGAAACTCACTTCCATTTACTTTTAAGTTGCCAGTTTTACACGAATTGCCAGATACTCCTGCAAATCTAAAATTCTCCAAAGAAAACATCTTTTGTGTGCACGTGCCCTCATGATCCTTCCATCCCACCATTTGGAATGAGTTTGGTATTTACAGCTGCTAATGTGATAACTATTACATTGTGCAGCTGTACAGAAGGGTAACAATTCAAGACTTATAGAAAAGAAAGCAAAGAAAACAAAAGGAAAACATCTTGCTTTGTTTGTCGTTTCCTTCCTTTGTACTATTACCATCCAAAACAGTTTTTCCAATTAAGATCAAAACAAGCAGCTTGATTCTTAAGGATACCAATTATTTTTTTGGAGCTCTGCAGTGAGTACAATTATACTGTCAAGAGTTCACGTATGTTCCTCTGGTAGCCATGTGGTTCTGTTTCAGCTTTCCAATTACTCTCTCTTTTGGGATCTGCAGCCCTTAAATGGTTGTAACACCGCAACCAGCCTAAAACATTTCTGTTGGCGCGGCAATGAGTCGCACACCACCTGCCCAGCCCTGCAGCTTTGCACCAAGCGGATAAATCTGACAGCCCTGTTCCCCAGAGGCTCCTGCCCTCTGCTTTGTAACAGGTGGCAGCATCTGAGCTGAGGAATGTCACCAGGAAATGAAAGTGGGAGAGGAAAAGGAGGAGAAGCTATGCGGAGGTTGTAAAGCCAAGAAATAACTGGGTAGATAAAACACACTGAAGGCTAAGGTGTGAGATGCATCCTTATAATGATGAAGGAAAGCGTGTTATGAGAGTGAGAGAAGGCAGCATGAGGGGTAAACCCTCAGAAGGGAAGAAGATGTGCTATGAGCTGAAGGCTGCCATACTGCTGGACGGAGAATATCCAAAACTGGAAAGCAGCAAGGGACAGAGAAAAATCAGCATTTTGCAAGTGATGCCAAATCAGAGGAGAATACAGGGATCAGGAAGGGGGAAAAATATAGAATAAAGCAGGATTAAGAAAAAATGAAAATATGAGGAAAAAAATACAGATAGAGATTCAATAGCTAGCATTTATGGGATCTGCTTGATTTCCATAGGGCTGAAGTTTGTTTTAAGGTGTGCTTCAAAATTGATTCAGATCTCAAGGAATGAAGAAGGAGGCCAGCTGGAGGCCAAACTGGAACAAAGAGCAGGAGAGACACTGCGAAAGTATTTTTGTCCTACTGCTATACTGCCAGGTAACTGCAAATAATTTGCATCTGCTGTGCTGTTAGCACAGCACCTGAGCACCCTGGGACCTTAATTCTCACAGCATGGGATGCCCGGCAATGATTTCTGCTATCCCCGCTCACACCTGGAGAACAGAGGCAGAGGGTGGCTATGTGACTTCTGCCGTCTTATTTATTTTTTTTTTTTGCTCAATCTCACAGCAAGTTCTTATTTTTCTTCTGTTTCAAGCTACAGTTTGCTTAGTGCTGTTAATGTACTGTATCTATTAGTTGCACTGGCTCTTCAGAGAGGGTTGTGTTGGATCCATCAGTGATTTTCTTTGTTGGTGGCTTAAGCTGTTCTTTAGCCAGGCAGTGCCATTTTACCTGATCAGTGTGCTCACTTGACTGAAATGAAGCATTTATTTGCCTGTTTGATGCCATTATGTGAGGAAATGAAGATTTTTTATGGTGAACAGAGCATGTTTTCCCATATTCCTGTTTGATTTTTTATTTTTTTTTTTAGGCTGGACCAATTTCTCTTTGTGCTATAGAAACCTCTCACAACTTTTTTTTCTGGAGGTTTGAAGGGAAGAGGTGACACCTGCTCGTTAGCTTGTTGCTGTCTGATCACCTCTTCCCTCCTGTCCTGTGAAAGAGGAATCTGAGAATTCCTGACACCATCAACACAAACATGAAGACCCAATGAGAGCGCATCCTTCTCCTTGATCCAAAGGGATAGGAGAGGCCCCCACACTGCAGGTCTGGGAAACAGCTAATGGCCAACACACCTGGGGTGCACCTTCTATTCATCTGGCTTGAGACAGCCTAGGAGCCACAGTCACTTGGCTATGGATGCATTGGCTTTAATTATGAAAGGTACACCATAGAAATAGGGGATGGAAACGAGCTCAAAGAATGTAGTGTTTTTTTTTTTTTTTTTGTTATTATTGGTAATTTCTGTTTTTAATGCAACTTGCAATTTGCAGGCTATTTCCTTGTATGCCTTTCTCTCTTCATGCTCCTGATTTCGTGAAGCGCTCTTGGCAACACTATGATTGTGAACTATACAATGATTTATTTTTTTCTACTGCTCTTTGCAAAGCTCAAGAGAGCGTCTGAAGCCTGCTAAGGTCTGAGTTGCATGGTTCCGCTGATTTCCAAGCAGGTGAACCAAAGCTGGTATGGCAGGGGGGGGAGGGAAGAGGAATTTCCCCTGATATGGCAACACAGAATTAATAGTGATAGATTTGATACTGTTCTCATTTCTTACCAATGCTGTTAAATCAGAATACGTATTAAGAAAGCTCTCCATTTTCTGCTCTCCTGTGATATGACACTTAGTTGACAGAAAGATGATTTATTTGCTTTACCAGCATGTCTGCACAGCTCATGCTTGTCACATGGTGAAGCCTTCCTGAATCACTGCGTTTCTGTAGAAAGACGCATCTCTTTTTCTTGGCTTTTTGTAAGATACGTATTTCCTTCCTCAAATTTATTGCAAGTGATGCAGGACAACCATGGGGTTAAAGATGAAAACCAAGATACATACAACCATATTCATTGTCTGGTTGTGGTGACAAAAGTCTGCTCAGACACTCTGAAGCTCAGAGGCTACAACAAGATGCATCCTATGCAGATTTGGTTTGCCACAGGCAGCACAAGAGTGGAGTTAATGTTGTCTGATTTTATCAAATGAAGCAAGAAGAGGAGGAATCAGTGTGAAGTTGTCTGTGAATGCTGTTCTTTGAAAACAGTCTGCTTAAAGCTGACAAGCCTGTCCTTCCCTGTGATTTGACTTGTTTCTGGAAATTGTTTTCATATGTAGGGTAGGAATACTCAGGGCTCAAAAATGCAGTGTACTGGCATAAAAATCAGGAATATAAGCAGTTGTCAGGGCGAGGGGTTTTTTGCTGTTGTTTGTTTGTTTGTTTTTGGTTAGGATTTTATTTGCTAGATTTTCTAATGCTGAGATCTTCTAGCTGATAGGGATAACTAAGGGATAGAAAGGGAGGATGGAGGTGTTAGTTTTGAGCAAATGTTAAGGTTTTCATGTAAACCCTGGCTTTAAGATCTGGGCATTCAAGAAGGATTACTGAGAACGTTACAGAAACTTCACATTTTGTTTGTTTGTACTGGGTGTCAGGTTTGTGTACCGCAGCAGCAGCTTGGTAAGATGTCTCTGTTTCACAAACCATGTCTCAGATAGGTTTCTCCATCCTGTTTCCTCTTGATACACCGTTCAGCATTCAAGAGGAGTGCAACAATTCCCTATCATGAAATTGAAGGCTACGGCACTAACGATGACAGGAGGATCAGTGAGTGTGCAGGTGCAAATTATCTTGCGATGCTTTTGTCACTGGATCTCAAGTATTCAAAGCTCAGTGCTGTATCCTGTCCCACTAACACTTCGCATTTAAATGTAACTCACAGTTAGTGGCAGATGCTGAAATAAATACACAAGTGGGGGGAGTGAAGATGTTAGTTTTTATATAGTCATTTATCTTCCAATAACATGAGCAAAGCTTAAGTCAGATACAGTTGAATGAACTAAAGCTTTACCAGTGCCTTTTGAACAGCTTCGATTAACAAATCAATCCTCATAAATTAAGCTATCATTGATCTATGATACAATTAAGTTCAATAATCAAAATACACTATCTGTGCATGCAGTGTAACCGTTCTTGCTCCAACGCTGAATTTTAACCACTACTGGCTAACTGCTCCTGCCACGTTGTGTGAGACTCCCATCTGGCATGTGAGACACTAACATTATGATACAGTATTTCTTTTCCATTTTTCAATTTAGGCTGACATCTGCCGGTGTATGCAAATGGCAGGCAACCCTGTCGAATGCAAACCAATTTGAGGCAGCAGCAATTTCAGTCTTTGTCAGTTTACAGAGCTCAGAACTGCAACCAAGCCACTTAATTACAAAGGAAATTCACACAGAATAATAAGTCTCTGGAAGAAGAAAGGCAGCGACTACACCATGTAAAGGAAAATGAGTTTGACATGATAAATTACATGCCTGCACGCCCAGTGTGCAGTGTAAGTACTCAAAGGAGCCAAGAGAAGCTGCTATATCTTGGCCAATTAGACCTACATAAAAAAGGTATCATTTGAGGGCACCACACTGCGGGTTGTAATGAGGAGGCTGTAGATAGGAGTTCACTCTTTTTACCCTGTCAATAAGGCTAAATAGAGGGGGAGTGGCACCACGTTGGACAATCGGCTTTAGACGTCTGAGCAGGCATATGGCAATTGTTGCCCCATGCTTGGCTTTCACAGGCTGAGAGGTTTCTCCAGTAGGTGCTGACACTCCAGATGGAGAAGTGCTGTGCATCTGCCAGAGGCAGCAGAAGAAATGGGAGGCTGCTCTCCAGTGCTGTGGCCCTGACAGTCTCGAGAGGTGGGCCTGTGCAAACGTCATGCAGTTCAACGAGCCTATGTGCAGGGTCCTGCACCTGGGTGGAGGAAATCCCAAGCACAAATACAGGCTCAGCAATAAGGAGAGAGCAGCCCTGTGGGAATTGACTTGATGGCACTGGTGGATCAAAAACTGAACATAAACCATGAGTGTGAGTTTCCAGCCCAGAAGACCAAGTGTATCATGGGCTGCATCAAAAGAGAGGTGGCCAGCAGGGTGAGGGAGGGGATTGTCCCTCACCAGGAGGACTGTGTCCGGGCCTGTGTCCTTCAGCACAAGAAATGCGTGGAGCTGCTGGAGCAGGTCCAGAGGCAGCCACAAGGACATTCAGAGACTGCAGCACCTCTCCTGTGAGAAAAGGCTGAAGGAGCTGGGTTTGGTCAGCCTTGGAAAGAGAAGGCTCTGGGGAAACCTGATTTCTCTTTAGGAAACTGGGTTGAAGTTAGGTGGGATATGAGGAGGAAATCCTTTACTCAGGGTGGTGAGGCACCAGCACAGGCTGCCCGGAGAAGCTGTGGGTGCCCCATCCCTGGGGGTGTTCAGGGCCAGGCTGGATGGGCCCTGGGCAGCTTGATCCAGTGGGTGGCAACCAGCCCATGGCAGGGGGTGGAAGTGGACAGTCCCTTCCAACCCAAGCCACTCTGTGGCTCTGTGATGTCTCTGCTTCCTTCTGCCTTGGCCAATCCCTCTAGCTGTGGCTTGGAAGAGATGAGAGAGACAGAGCCAGGGGTCTAGGGGGCCCTGCCTCAGCAGAGCACACTGCTGGAGAGAAAGGATGGATAAGGTTCATGTCCTTTTATTCTCCTCTGTTCCTCTGCAAGATCACAGCACCTGGCCACTCTACTGGGCCAAACAGAACAGACACCTGGTGCCTGCATGTGCAAGACCAGCCCAGTGCCAAGGGTGCCTCAGAAGTGCTGATGTCCTCCTCCTTCCTTTGGTGGCTCAAGCAGACTGAGAGGCAGGCAGAGGCTACAAAAGAGCCGAGGCTGTTTGCCATCAGAGAGAGCCCAGGGGCACTGAGGACCCTTCAGCTGGTGCTGCCCAGGGCAGGAAAAGCCCTCCTGGTTTTGGGAGGAACTGGTGCTGAAATGTGCACAGCTTGCACCTGCTGCTAGTGCTTCAGCCAGGAATCTGAAGACCAGTTGGTTTTTGGCACAGGTTTAGTGCTGGTTGCTAACGACTATTAACCATTAATCTGTGTTAAGTGCTGACAGGTGTGGAAGGAGAAGGTGCCAGCCCCGAGCATAGTCACAATCACACAAATCAGTTGTCCATAAGCTTGATCTCGGGTGCTAAGGTGCAGCTGAAGCACAGAGCTGGCCCTGATAAAGGCTCTGCAGGTGGGGCTCAGTTAGCCTGGGTGTGATGGAGGAGCTGGGGTTGTTCTGTGTGCTTCTCTTGCCAAGGTAACGGTGCAGTGCTGAAAGGAATAAAATACAACTTCAGAAAGCATTAACCCTTTGGGTTCTGGCTCTGGAAATGTTTTCAGGGAGATGGATAAGCTGGTTGTCAGGGTGACTTTTTTTCTCTTGGTGTTCCAGGTCATGCTAGTTGGCTGATATGTGAAATACAGAGCTGAAGCTTGTGTGGAAGCTGGCCTTGATTAATCTAAGGTACGTATCTGTCTTTCTTTTTATGTTTATGTTAGAATTTAGAGCTTTGAGTCACTAGGACAAAAATAAGGTAAAAAGTAGTGGTGAACAACTGAGTGGGTGCTATGGCACCATCGCTGTAAGCATCAAGAAAATCCTTAAATTCCCTGCAGCCTTTACCTGGCCTCCTTCCTGTTGGGATTGCTGTTTAAGTAGCTGTAGTGCTGCCTGGTGCTTCTCCAGGTTGAAGCTCTCCGGATGTTCCCAGTGTCTCTGAGCCGCGCTTCTGGCTGCTCTGTGCAGTTGCTTCCAAGCAAAACCAAACGTGTTTGCTGCTGAATTTCTGGCTCGGTTGCTGGTGTTCATTTCTCTCCCTCAAATTCTGTTGATGCTTTGGGTCTGTCTATGTTTAACAGTGATGTTAATGTATTGATAGATACAGCCAAGTACCGTGAACTTAGCTGGAGCTAGTGGGAGTGCATTCCCAGATGTACGCTTGGAAAATGTAGCTGTTGTGCAGTATTTAAGATGGCTGTTCCTGAGAACCTCACCTCTCCGAGAGTTCTGGTAGATGATTTTGGTTCAATTCACCCCTCTGAAGGTGTTGTAATAAATAACTTGAGCACAGAACAGTGAACTGTAAATCTGAACAGGCTCCTCAGCATTTCATATAGTAGAAGAGAATCATCATAGAAGTTAGAGTTGTAATGAATCTAAAATAATCTATAGCACAGAGAACTTGCTAAGGTAGATTGTAAGCTTCAGATATTCAATGTCAGAGCCAGAAAACCTTCTCAAGTCAAGGTTTTATTTTTGCTTACTGTGATGCTGTGGGTACTAGAACTCAAACTGAATCATGGGATTGCTGGATGGGCCTCTGAAACTGTTGTTTAAATGGACTCCTGTAAATGCGGAGTGGTGTGTAGTGTGCTGTACATCCCAGATTCAAATATTGGTATGGCATAAAATCACTGCACATATGCACACTGGAACTTGTGTTTATGTACAAATTATATTAGAATAACGGTTGTGTCCAAAGATGTGTTAGCAGCTTAGTCGAAATCTGAGTAAGTTGTTCCCTCAACAATTTGGAGAGTGGGAGGGGAAGTTCGTATTTCACTGTAACATCACAAGATCACAGCTTTGGGACCTCTTGAATCTATTTCTTGCCTGAACATCCTATTTTTACAGGTGGCATAGCTCTCCTGATCAGCCTGTAGCTGCTTTAGAACTTCTGGTCTACTTTTCCACAGCCGCATTCTTTGTGCATTTTATGCTAGTAGAATTTGAGCTATTTTAGAACAGATCTGATGCTAAAATTATGTATGGATTTTGCTTCTGGTGACCAAGTCTAAGACACTGGTGAAATTCAATGCACATGGGCAATAGGTGTAAACCAGCGAAGATGTAAATGGTGCCCTGATAGAGCAAGCCTGGGGTACTTCTAAGAAAAACTAAGATCATGATGAGGACCTCTTTGCACAGCAGAGCTTGGGGCAGCGCATGCTGAAGGAAGCTGCTCCAGTGGCTTGTGAGACATGGTGGGATTTAAGTTGCTGGGGCTGCTCAAGATCATGCTGGAATAATCAGTCACAGCTTGGCCAACTGTGTGGATTTGGGGGCTGCAGGGTGGGTACAAATCCTGTGTTAGC
>VXAV01009756.1:4091-15235 GCA_013399715.1 Alectura lathami
ATGCCTCATTAGAAGCCTATGCTGAAGAGCTGTGTAATATATTCCTGTTCCCAGTGTACTCCTAAGACAAAACCTTCTTACTGCAACAACAGATTATTTCAGAAGCAATTTTATAGGCAGGTACCGGGGACTTTTAAGATGCAACAATCATATCTGTTTTCCCTGACTAGTAGATTTGTTTTGGTATCTGAGATAACTAAGGCTAAAGGAAATAAATGCATTTCCAAATCACATTAATTTCAATTAAAATAAAATATCCCTTGTTTTATAGGTGCTGTTTTTCCCTAGTTGGGTTAAAACTTAGCTGATGCCAGGGGAAAGCACGCAGCAAGGTATAAAAGTCCCCAGGAACTGTTCTAAAGGTATAGAGCACGAAGCATAGCAAGAATTAAGACAGATGCCATACGGGTCATAACATAGATGAAGTACTAAGAGCACTACAGAGCACTTGAGAATCAAGGCCTTTGAACATAGCCTCAATTGTAAGAGCATTTGTATTTCATATCTTCATTTTATATAAACATATGAGCAATTTATTACTTCTTCAGTGGAATATAATGAAGCTTTTAGTATTTTATTTCAAAATTATGTAAAGCTACCCTTTTGTGCAACTGCTTGAGTTTGTTCTTCAATCTATGCCTAGGAGTTGCCATTGCTGAGTTTGAATGAGTTATGCTACCTCTCAGAATAACTGCTGCCACACAATAACAGAGAAAACAGGTTTATTTACCATATAAAATAAGAAAAGCTTTCCTTGTCTTAAAATAGGTAAGTAACAAGGAAAAAAAAAAAAAAAAAAAAAAAAAAAAAAAACTGAAGTAAAAGGGAATGAAATGAAGAAATGTATTTAAGATTGTGGAGATAATAGCATGAAACAACAAATTTTTATTATACCAGTTTTGCCTTGACTTAGCTGGTAAAAGGGATTGGACAGAAAGCAATCCCAGTAGCTGCCTTGAAAAGCCCTAAGAAACCGGTCAACAAGCTAGTCCTGTAGAACTCACCTAAAGCTACCTTTCAAAAACAAAATGAAGCAGTCAGTCTGGAATACTGCATACCAAAATTATCAACTCCTGCTTTATAGAAGTTCTAGGTGTGATGAAAATAATCGGAAGAGCCATATTTAGGGGATCAGTGGCAAAAGAAGTGGGAAACTATGCATCTGGAATATTTGAAACGTTGCAATAATTACAGAAGTGCAGTAATATAATCTGAGCATTTTGCAGTAAATTAATTTTGATGGCCAAGAAACAAGTAAATTGTGACAAAGTCATTGTGTTTTCAGGGAAGTAAGATAGTTTTCAATCATTATAGTCCACAAAGCAGAAGAATCATATACAGATGGGACGCCAATTAGCATCTGATCTCCCTAAGATAGTTTTCAAATGAAAAATACAAAAACAAGGTTTGTCTAAAGTCAGGCAGAGAAAAATGCAAAGGTGAACTCAAAATTCAATCCTGCTATTGCCAAGAAACTATAATAATGCTTCCGCTCAACAATGAGAGACTAAGTGAGGTTTGTGGGCCAGAGTAATAAAAGCAATAGGATTAAAGAATCATAAGGTAACAAGGTTGACAACTGAGAACAGAGTCAAAGATTATCATTAATGTGTTGTTAGTGTCACACAGGTATATGCTCAGAAATCATACGTTATTTCCCAGAGGAAGTCAACAGCAGACCAGCTACGGTCTAGAGGGAAATTTAGCAGCACCACTGTCCAGTGTGCTGAACTGTGTAGGAAATGGATATCAGACCAGGTATTATAAAAAGCATCATGAAAAGAAATCTCAGATCTGAAAAATTAATTAGCAAGTATCACTGTCCTCCTCATCCAGCATAGTGAAGACGCCAAAACATGAATGGATTTCATGAAGAAGCAAACCTTAGGTCTGCCTGTTGTATCAGGGCAGGGAGGAGGAGAGAAGGAAGAAATGCAACCAAAGCCAAGTATCTACGCAGAACCATGTCCAGAAAAAGCAGCAGCAAGCAGTAATAAACCAGCCTAAGGGGACATGAAAGAAAAACTTTTGGACAAGTGAAAGAAGCTGCAGCAATAGCTGAAAGGGGCAATACTGAAACAATTCGGTAACTGAGCAAGATTCTACCTGGCAGGTCCATACTAGCTGAAGGGCTGCAGAAGCTACACAAGAAAATAAGAAAATGTTTCCAACTATAGTTGGAAAGAAACAACAACAACAACAAACACCTAAAGACAAGCGATGAGACACAAGACTTGGATTTTAAAAAAATTAAGCAGATTTTGTTTTAAAAATCTACACAGACATTATTGTCTAGTGGTTGGCAACCCTGCCCACAGCAGGGGGGTTGGACCTAGATGATCTTTAAGGTCTTTTTCAACCCTGGCCATTCTATGATTATTTAATATAATAATATATTAAGCTATATATTGTGAACACTTTATCTCACCAATTAATTGAGCTATTATTAAAACATAAGGTTCTATGGCTATTAAAATACTGAAGAAACATCTGTGTTTGTATGTTATGTTGGGGGTGATTTTATTTTTCTTCCTCCTCTTCAAGAGACTGTATGCACTCAAGGCATGGAGTATATGGAGGTGAGGGAGAACCTGATGTGCTCAGAATTAAATGTGTTTTCCCAAACCCAGAGGATACTTCATGGCAAAGTAACATCCATGTCTTACCTGTGTCATCGATGGGCATCCTGGGACCAGAGCTTCTTCATGGAGGCAACCCTGGGCCCAGGCACTCCCAGAACACCAGACTGCTTTGGTCTCGTGTTGCTTCCTCTGTTTTTTCAGAAATTTTCTAATTAGCTCTATTATGGAAGACATAATAGAAATGAACTCAAAGTGTTTGAACTGGGAGGGATAAATATCCCCCTGCTGCTAGCAGCTGGCAGGACTAATTTTGTGGGCAACCTGCAATGCAGATGAAGCATTTCCAAGATCTGTGGAGAAACGCATAACAAATATTTTGCTGCTGCTGCAGTTCTAGGCACAGGTTGTCAAAGTGTTAGGCATTTCCGCTGATGTCTAGTAACAGTTTGTCAACGATTTCAGAAACTACTAGCATTTAAGAAGGGAAACTTGGAAGAAGGCAGATTTTATTACTCAATTTTTAAGTCCCCCAAAACTTCTCAACTTCATTGCATCAGTCTTTTTTAAAAAAATATTAAAAACAAGGACTGAAATTTTTGTTGAAGTGACATTTAAAAAGCCTATCTTTTTGCTCATGTTTTCTGTTTTTTCCCCAAGTCAAAATTGAACATAGTGCAAATAAATAAATAAATAATGAGATTCTTGCCTGTTAAATGAACAAATATGTATTTCACATTCTTCAGAAATGGCACGTGTATATGGCTTCACCATACAAGCTGAAAACAAGAATCATCTTCAAAGAAAGCAAAAGGTAAATGAATTGTTTTTGTTGTTCCAGAAACAGACTTCTCAGCAGGTACACTTTGCTGACACTTTTTTCATCCAAACTGAACAAAAAGGCAATGTGACTAGCCCATCCTTTAAGTCCTATGTAGCTATCTTCTAACATGATTCCAGTGAAATTATTTTATAATATTATTCAACAATATGTTTTGTAATTGAACCATCTTCAATTTTTAAACTTCTCCTTTGTTCCTTAGGTCATTACTTGTTCACTCCACATTACTGATCCAATACTAAACAGAAGTGAATGAACAGATATGGAAAAACAGCTAAGAGCAAAAATAATAGAAAAAATATTTTCCCCTTCAGAACAATGCAGATCAGAGTCAAAATAAAGATACAGGTCAAAGCTATCAAACACTGAACCTAACTCTAGAACTTTCTTGAAATACTTTAGTTTACATTTTATGTAATGAACTGAACTTGCTGACTTTAGAACAGAGGCCAAAAAAAACAGAGTATATGCTGCCACTTGCTGTTTTCTCCAACAGCAGAAATACAAAACAAACAAGATGAAAAAGAATAGCTAATCATATTTAAGTTAAGTGAATACTGGACAGAAGCTAATTTCAAACTGAGTGAAAGCCAGCTTAAGCCAATTCAAGCAGGGCAAGGGAGGGGATTGTCCCCCTCTTTCTTTGTGATTGGCCCTATCCGAACTACTGTGTCCAGGCCTGGGGCCCCCAGCGGAAGAAAGATGTGAAGGTGCTGGAGAGGGTCCAGAGGAGGCCACAAAGGTGATCAGAGGGCTGGAGCACCTCTCCTGTGATGAAACGCTGAGGAAGCTGTGTTTGTTCAGCCTGGAAAAAAGGCGGCTCCAGGGATCATTGCAGCCTTCCAGTTCATAAAGCGAGCTTACAAACAAGAGGGAGACCGACTTTTTACATGGGCAGATAGTGATAAGACAAGGGAGAATGGTTTTAAACTAAAAGAGAGGAGACTTAGATTATGTATTAGGAGGAAATTCTTTACTCAGTGGTGAGGCACTGCCACAGGCTGCCCAGAGAAGCTGTGGATGCCCCATTTCTGGAGGCGTTCAAGGCCAGGTTGGACAGGCCCTGGGCAGTCTGATCCAGTGTGTGTCAACCCTACTCATGGCAGTGGGGTTGGCATTGGATGGACTTAAGGTCCCTCGCAAACAAAGCCATTCTATGATATACAACAAACTTTCCAAGCTTAAGTCTGTTCTACCTTCCACATGTACGCATCCGTGCTACCCACAGAGACACAGTCTAATTAGGAGGCATGGTACCACTGATCTGTTTTAACTCCCCATGCATTTTCTTCCCCCAGCAGCAACCGTACAGCTTTAGGAGGTCCACATCAATAACAGCAAAGCTCCTGCTGGCAGCTTGTATCAAGGGGAGGATTTGCAGAACTAAAAGGTCTCTCTCCTCCCAAACTCAGCAGAGTCTCTCTCAAATGAGGAGAAACTTCACATGAAATTCTACCTGAAGGTCAGTCCTGCTGTGTTTTCTTCCTATTCAGGAGCTCCCAGGCATTTCTATGATAAAGAGAGCAAAACTTCTCTATGTACACAGCTAAATCCCAAAAGCGAGGCCAGAATGTCATCAGGTTTGCACTTTACATAATAAGGCCTCAAGAGGTGTTTCCCTGGCCCATTAAAAGTACAACACCAGCAAATAAAGTCTACAAAATCCCTCCAATCCCAGGAGACAGAATAGGAAAGCAAAAGAAGGGGAGAGAAAAAAAAAAAAAAAAAGGAAAAAAAAAAAAAGGGAAAAAAAAAAAAAATNAAAAAAAAAAGGGAAAAAAAAAAAAGATGTTGAATTGTGGGCTGAGAAGCCAAAGGCTCTAGTGTTGTGGTGCATTGGGTCATACTCCAATGGGACACAGGCTTGTTCAAATAGGACAGCCTGCATCTAATAGATAGAAGGAACTAATCTTCTTAGCCAAAGACTAGTTTAAGTGTCCTTTTCATTGCTCAGCCTAATAATACATGGAAATTTTTCAGTCAAGATGAAAGTAGGAAAAAAAAAAAAACTTACTGTGCTGGAACTAATGTGACAACGAATGTGAAAAAATGCATTTATTTTCCAAGAGTTTATGAGCTCATGCCAGAACTTCAAGTAAGAAGCACGAGGATTTAGATAAACCAGATGTTAACAAAATGAAATCTGATTCAGTGGCCGGTATAGAAATGTTCAGGCTGACTTGTGCTATGGAGGTGTTTAAAACATGTATTTTGATGAGTAACAGAGCCAGCTAATAAAAGTCTGTTTTTTTATAGATACATGTGTCCTATGTTTCTATACACACAAATGCACATCTCAGGTCCTGCTTCACAACTCTCTGGGCGTTACCCCTGCTCAGCATTTCCTGTACTTTCTTTCCACTGCTTTCTAAACTGTCTTCTCAATGCAGTCAGTCACATTTCCATTCACAGCAGTTGGACACGGAGAACTGCACTTTGTAACTGGCTCCAAGTTATTTCCACACTCATGTCACAGCCTCTCTTCCATTCATTTGGATTCCTCTCTCCAACAGCTCATTTATGCAGATATGTATAGAGGATAATAATATTTGGAAAACCCTTTGTTAAAATCCGGTTTCAATTGGACAATGGCCAAAAATCATTGAGAGGAACAATGAAATCACAGCAGCCTTGTTTCAGAAGGAAACCAAGGACTGGAAGCATCAGTGATTTTCTTTAGTACCAGTAGTCTTTCTGGTAATCCAGATATAGGATCCTGAATGCTTATGAACCTCTGGGATAATAAAAGAAATCTCAGGGTAGGCTCCATAATACTCCATAACATCAAGCTGTAGAATTAAAGGAGTTTCCCCTTCTAATATATGAACCTGCCATATATTAATATGCACAGCTTCTCTTTGCCAGAAGTCCAGCCCACAAAGTGAGAAATGCATCATGATTAGAGTACTTGTAGTTTTTTCAAAAAAATGTACCAACGTGAGATACTGAATCCAAACATGGTTTCTGTATTGTGAGTGCTGTTATGATTCAATCACTAGACCTGTAGCAGTTACCTGTCTAGAAACCAGCAGTTATGACTAGATTACATTAACTATGTGGAAGGAAGATACCTCAAGGAAGCAGTAATATTTATCCTGTTTCTGGAAAAGGCTTATTTCCAGACTTGACAGAAACGACAAATGAAGCAGACTGTAAGAGATTGTCAACATCAGAATAAAGGAAAAAGAAAAATCCCCAAAATGGAGAAGGAATTCCACAAATTGAGAGAGATGACCTGTTTGGTCAAAAACCTCATCCTGGTTAAATGTTTATGTTAAGACAGCAGTAGGGAAACGAAAACTGACAGATGACAATGGAAAATATGTGAAATAACAATCTATGCAAATCAGACACTTTCGTCAGGATAAGAAATTCACACTGAAAGATAAACAGTTGATGGATAGCGTGAAATAGAAGAGAGAGATTGAATTACAGTCTCCTCCATTTTGCACAACCTGGATACTATCACAGATGTTTTGGTGTATAAAATAAAAATGTAAAACTGCTCATTTTCAATATAGTGCAGATAACAATAATTCTTTGTGTTGCTTAGTGGCCTCAAATACACATGGAAAGGAAGCAGGAATAAAATGAATCCTAAATAATTCGGCACTGAAGTATTCCACCAACAGTAAAGCAAATAGCCAGATATTACACCT
This sequence comes from Alectura lathami, assembly GCA_013399715.1. Taxonomy (NCBI): domain Eukaryota; kingdom Metazoa; phylum Chordata; class Aves; order Galliformes; family Megapodiidae; genus Alectura; species Alectura lathami. Next base: position 11,171 of record VXAV01009756.1, read on the forward strand.
CCACACCTTTACAACCCATTGTCAGATGCACAGACTACTATTAGCACTTTATAAGCAAAATACCAAAGGTCTGAACCAATTTCACATTGCATCCTGCAGATAAAAGCTGCACAAGCAGTCTCCAGCCTGTGGTCAGACTGTCACTCAGCAGAGCAATAGCTACTGGCACACAGGGATGTCTCAGGATTTCAGTTTTCCAGATTTGAGAAGCTAAGGAATGTGTGACTGTGCCTCTCCTTCTAAGAATGTGTGTTCAGATACAGTTTGCAGGTTGTGTCACCTTGTGTACGCCAGTGAAAGTCATTAAGGATAAGTGCTTGCTGTCTAAAACAACTTGCTCTCTCCACAGATACAAAGAGCTTCATTAAAAAAAAATCATTACTTTTGTTACAGTAAGAGATAATTGAATCAGCCAGCAGCTGAAGGCAACCAGCTGAGAACAAGATCTCCTGTTCTGTTGCTGATCAGAAGTAAATCAAAATTAGTCAAGATGGGAGAAGAAAACTTCTATTTAGGTATAGCATGGAAACAAGACAGAACAAGGCACCTTCAGACTGAGACTCTTCCTAAGCTCTGACTGTCTCCCCTATTTCACATTGTTGTGCACCACCAGTGAACTCAATGCATCAATAAAATAAAAATCAGAAAGATGCTGTCTTTAACAACAGAGCACAGTAAAGAGAGTAGAAACCAAAGATATCTTGCAGAAATTTATCTTCCTTTCCCTCCTCTCATCACTATTACAACATTGTTTGAGCAGCAAATGCAACTTAATTTCCAGCACATTTGTACTTTTTGCCTTTTATTTTGGTGCTTGGTTCTGGAGACTCATTTTTTATTTTTACTTTTTTTATATTTTATTTTTATTTTTATTTTTTAAACTGAAGAGAGTGGGAAAGAGGTAGAAATGAAAAAATCTCCCAAGTGGAGGAAATGCAGTCACACAAANAGAAAAGTTTTGCAGGCATTCAGCCTCGTATCATAATTGCCAAGGAAGTTATTCTTCAGGTGTTATCATTTCTTCCCTTTTCTTCCTAGTACTCTCAGTACTATCCTGCATTTCTCTTGCAGGGAAGACAGTCATCACTTCACTCAATCGCAAGACACCTATGTAAATCACATCAAATATTCCTGCTAGGGTTAAGAGCTCGGCTTTTGTGACTGCCTGCACAGGTGAAAAAACAGTCAGACATCCTAATGCAAGCTCTCTAATCAGCAGTACAATATCACCTTAGACAAACAAACAAACAAATAATAATAAAAAAAAACTATATGCACTGTTTTCCTTCTTCTAGGATGCAGCACAAAATTATCTCAAGACGATCACAAATTCACATAACTATCTACGTGAGTTTGCTGTGATTCCCTGAGGTAATGTCTCAAGTTTTAAGGAAGAGTAGACAGCCTCGTGTCTTATCAGGCTGAACATTATTTCTCTGCTTTCAAGAACTGCAGATTTCTATCTATTCTGTCCATTCAATTTACTTTTTCAAATATGTTCATATTGGAGTATCCTGAGGAGTGGATGGATTTGCATTCCGTTTCCCCACTATCTTATACATGCTATTTCTGCTGATTTGTGGATACACATATTGCTGTTTCTGTATGATGCAACACTTACAAACTGCACCTAGACTCTTCCCATTGCTGCTGCACCATCCACTAAGCCTCACCACACTCCCCAGCCACAGTCTCCTTTGCACTTTTTCATCATTCAGTCAATCAATGTATAAAAACCTGCCACAAAGTGGAATTATGCCATGTGAGGATTGATCCATTGCCTGCATGACACTGAGCCCAAGCAGCAGAGAATCCCTTGATATACTGATACCATTAATAATGTTTAGAGCTTAGTCACAGCTGTAGTTGTTAAATACAGAGAAATAGATGCTGTCTGGTAGCAATGCTTCATATCATTATATAAGTTAACACATATATTGACAAATTCAGCCATTTAAAAGCAACTAGAAGCTTTCTAATTGCCTTCACTTATTGACTGAGCAACTGCATTAAATAATTGATTTCCAGACCCCAGCAGGCAGAACTTGAGTACAAACGAGAAGGATTTAGCACAATGAAATCCTATTTCTTAAAACATCCAACATCATATGGAAGTTCTATGTGACAAATTCCAAAATAACAGAATTCCAGGCACACATTTCATTATAGCTTATGGACTAGGCCATTTCTAGGAGAGTGGTAAATGATAGCTTCAACCTTTCCCTTCCTTTCCCTGCTCTCCCCAGAGATACGCTATTAGTTTGTTTCCACAGTAGAACTGATGTTTTTCACATTAGAAAAAAAAATCCTGAAGCAAAAAGAAAAAAAAAAATCTGACATGACAAGCATTGCAAACACAGTTAACAAGCCACTTTAATTATCCTCTTAAGATTTTCCCATTTGTAGTCTGATCATCATCTTCTTCACAAACTTAATTATGCTTCATTTGTTCATTCTGCACTCATCTCAGTATGTACTCCAGGTGGAAAAGAGGTGTCTGTTTGTAAGTGAAACCTCAGGTAATTATTATACATTATTTTGCTATGCAATATTATTCTAATAAAGCAAGATACAAAATTATCTTTAGGAAATATGGATATTGAGTAGGAAGCCAGGGCTTTTCCATAGCTGAAAAAGTAAAATCTGCTTCCTGCCTTGCCTGAAAAGCCATCAATCTGAAGTTCATCACTGGGCAGATGACTGAAGAAATGAAGAAAATCATACTGCTATCATTTGCATTTTAAAGATTAGTATTAATAAATTCTGATTCCTCAGCAGAAGAAACCTTTCCACAAACTTGACCTTTGAGAAAGTCAGAAAGAACAGCTGGGAATAAATGTGCTCTGTAAGTCAAGTAGTGAGATACTTATGCAGTTACTACTTACAATTGATGCACTTGTAACACTTTTAAAGTCAATAGAAATTATTGCATTATGATTGAGTAGAGACTGAGTAAACCCTAGTGTATCATAATTTAAGAATTGACCAGTTGTTTCCTCTAACTTCGGTGAGGGCCTACACTCGCTCACCTAGCCTAAATATGCTTATTTCATTTAGGTTGCTTTTTGAGCTGCATCAAATTAATTTTATGTAATCAATTTACTGAGATGCACAACTATTGCCCCATACTACTACATATTTTGAGCACAATGTCTTGTTTTAGAATCAAATACTATATAGAAGTGACTATCCTTTACACACTGACCTTCAAAATCTGTGGTATACTAATTACACAAAATGCTGATTTTAAAAAGTATCAAATGCTAAGTTTCTCAATTAAAAAAGATACAGAGGTACAACATAGCGAGCATTAGAATATAATTCATTCCATGCCTTACCTGAACCAGATTCCATCCTTTTAGAGATTCAGCAATGATGGAAGTAACTGTTGCACATACGCCACCAAAAACCATCAGATGATTAGGTCCATATTTTATTGCATCATAGAAGGCTTTGAGTCCTTTTGCATTGTCACACTGGAGAAAAAAAAAAAAAAGACACAATATTCACCATCAAAAACAATATAATGAACTAAGAAACAAACTGCTGGACAGGGAGAAAATTGAGGGATATACTTGAGTTGTAGAATTTATAACATCTTATGGCCCAAACATGAATAACTTGAGCATTCTGCTCTGGACCCCTTATAGGCTGTAGTAAGAAGAAGAAAACCTCTTACGTTTTCATTCTATATCAAAGATGCGACATTTGAATTTTGATATCACCTTCTGACAAAGAATAAAACATGATTCACTGAAACTTTTCCTGCATTCAGAGTTATCATTTAACAAAGCAAAATGTGGAATGTAACACTAGATGTCAGCAGAACTTCCACAGTTGGAGGAAAGTTTGACGCTACCCATTGTGTCTGTTTGCAAGCAAGCTCCATCTCTAACAAGGCTCTTAAGGAACCTCTCCTTAAGGTCCATAATCAGCACTCTGTGCAATATATATACATTTAAATATATACACACACACATTTTGCTCTGGCTGGTAATACGTCTCTACAGTTATATATGTACAGTAGAGAGCCTATCACTTAGAAACACAACACAAAATCCTCAA
>VXAV01009756.1:28860-50088 GCA_013399715.1 Alectura lathami
TATGTCACCTCTAACTACACAAGCTTATTCACTTCTTTAAGCTCAGCTTACCAGAATTTTTTCAACAGATATCAGTTAGAAGTAGATATGACAAAACAACTACACCTCCAGATTTCAGAGCTTCTCATGCTTTAAATTCACTGTGATAACAAAACTCTGAGGCAAGGAAAAGTGAAAATTTGTCCATCACTTTTTTCATGTTGTTGTGATCATTTCTGTGAATTTACTTTATCAACTTTGCACAGCATGTTAACCATAAATATTAGACACAAATAAAAACAAAATTAATAAAGTAACGAGATCACAACAGAAAACTCTGTGATTTAGTGGAATTAGACTACAAGAGTTATTTGCAGTATTACTTTTCCAAGAAATTTCAAGTTTTTATTTTAGTGTTCAATAAACTTACAAAAGGCTTTTTAGTACTTTGGTACACAGACTATTGATAATTAAATTTTGAGTTCTGTGTGCTTCTGCTTTATATTCCACAACATACAGAAAACAGATGAGCTTACAGCTAACGTGTTAGTTCTTTTACCATCCCCGACTATGTAAAGAGACTCTTAAGAGACTTTCAGTGCTGTGTTATTTTTAAATTGTTTGTGCATTACATCCATCAGATGTATTATATGTAACTTCATACTAGTCACCCCCCTATCCCACACCGAGTAGAAATAATTTGCATTCTAATACAGTTCTGTCACTTTCAGTGAATTTGCTCACACCTTGAAATGTCATTTAATAGTATAGTTTGGTCTTGCCCAAAAAATATTTAGCAGCATTACTTCCTATATTTTCTCATCCTCAAGTATGTTTGATAAGTCCTTGAGTGCAAATTTTTAGGGTCCAGCAAATAGGATGCTATGATTCTCAAGGTTATTTTATTAAAAGCATGTAAAGCCAATGTAAGACTATCAAAGAATAAAGTACATTAATCTGATGTAAAGTGTTAGTTCAGTACAGAAATTATCTTTTTTTTTCAAGAAATCTCATTTTATAATATATCCGTGTTAAAAGTAACACACAGATTGTGCTGGACTGTGTGAAAGAATGCAGTTGGCACTTCTAAATAGAAGTAATAAAACAGAAGTGATATTGGCACAGTTTTAATGTGTTATAAATAATTTAATCGCCTGCCATTTGCATATAAGCCCCATTTTAAGGCCTCACAGATTTTTCTGCAAGCACTCCTATTAACATTACTCACTCTGGGATTTCAAACTTTAAAAGGAAGATATTTATGATTGAGTAATATCTTCAGAAAGATATTTCTTCCATGTAATGAAAAATGCTTACTTTAGGTGGGATTATTTTTGTTTCCTTCTCATATAAAATACAAAATCAGGGATCAAGGACCTAAGAAGACATCTTTGTTTAAATATGAAATTGAAGAGAGTAATGCTTCTTCTAACTGAAAAAAATTCAATACATTTTCAGCAGATAAACAGAAGCATACATTGTTCAAACATACCTTGCTTCTGGAGGCAAGACTGAATTACCTCAAGCTGAGGAGAGAAACAAACATCAGGCTCTAAATATCAGCTAAGGCTAAAAACACAAAGGTCAAAGTCATCTAACCCTCTCTTTATGGTGAGTCCAACTGCTGCTGGTGAATGCTTGTCAGAATAACACTTTTCAGACGTAAATCTAAATACAGCAACTCCTTGATGCCACTGATAAATAATAATAATAAAAAAAAAAGTTTGGTGATGTACAAACATGAAATCCTATTTTGATGCAATTGATTAATACCCCCAGAAACTAGCAAAGCACAGAATATTAGCTTGGAATTCACTAAGTTATGGGGATGATTCAAGAACTCAGTACATTTAAAAAGACAAAAACTGAATGAGCTAAAGGGAACAGCAAAGCAAGATTAGAAAACGCAGAGCCAAATGAAGAAGGACAGAGGCCAAAACTGCACCTTGCCAGATCTCTGAAAGATGTAGCTTTCTCCTTCAGGGAAGCTGTTGGAACAGCAAGCTGAAGTGCTTTGCTCATAACTCATTTGCCAAAGCTCAGCCAAGTCAAATTGTTATGTGATGTACTGGAGAGCTGGGCTGCCATTCAGCTTGCCTCAACAAGCTGAAAGCTTGTTGACAGGATCCTCCATGAACTTCATCAGGGTAAATCCAAAGTCTTGCACGCAGGAGAAAATAACCCCATGCAGCTGTACAGGGTGGGAAGCAACTGGCTAAGCAGCACTCTTGGGAAAAAGAAAGTTTGAGTCTGGTGAACAAGAAGTTAAGATTAAGTCAGTATGCCCATGCAGCTGTGAGCGCTAGTTAGAGACTCAACTTTGTTAGCAATAGCACAGCCAGTGGTTTGAGCGAAGTCACCATTACCTTCTAGTCATCATTGCTAAAGATGTATTTCAAATTGCGTGCTTATTCTTAAATCTCCGGGTACAATACAAACACCAATAAATAGGAGAGTATCCAAGAAGTGCCACTGAGAAGGTCACGGAGAACATGATGAATGATGAATGGGGCTGGGCTGGAGGATGCTAACAGGGCCTTCTCCAGGAAGGAGGTGAAGGCTAAAGAGGGCCTCGAGTGGCAGTCTTCCAGTTCCTAAGCCAGGGGGAGCACAGATGGAACCAGGCTCTTCCTGTAGGTGACCAATGAAAAACCAAGAGGCTACCACAGTGCCAAGTTGCAACAACTCAAATTCTGGTTATATTTAAGGAAAAGGGCAGGCTGAGTGATCAATCACTGGAATAGATTACCCGGAGAGCCTGAAGAATCTAGGTTCTCAGAGATTTTCCACACTTAACAGGACAAGTCCCTAAGCAACTTGATTTATCTTCAGAACTGGCCTTACACTGAGCAGGGTGTTGCACCAGATAACCCCCAGAGGTCCTACCGAATCTCAGTTTTATGATGTTTAAGTAGCAAGTAGTCACAAGATTTGAAGCAAATAAAATCAGGCAAACATCAGCCTCACAACACCATGTCCAGTCACAGCAGCCTCCAATGCAGCAGTAGGTCTAGCCAGTCTAGCAATAACTTCAACACAATCACAAGATCTGCACAATTTTCAGCAGCAGCCATGAGCCCTGAAAAAATAGCATCTCTTGTGATGAAGATGTGCAGTTCAAGGTTCTAGGGCTTCCTAAGCTAAACATTCATATCACATCTTTCCACCACCAGGAAGAATCAATCTTAGCTGGGAAAGCTGAAGACCATTTTGGCTAGCATTTACTTCACAGCAATAAAAACCTATACGAAATGCTTGAGAAAGAGTGGCATTGTTAACTTTCACATAACAACAGTACGAACTCTGGCTCTTGTGAGATTCTGTTTGAAATCTTGTTTATTGTTTTGATTTTTAAATTGAATTTCTATCATGATTTGTAAATAATGCTCTTTATGTTAGCAGAGAGCAAATTACTATGGATAGTTGGACAATTGGTATCATCTGCTGTTTTCTTTGTACTAACAGACTGTTTTACTGCAATTTTTCTAAGTAGATGAATTTCAGATTGTCTAGGTGAAAACTTTTTAAATATCATTTATTTAAGCAAGTGATATCTAGTCTTTCTTCATTTCTATGCATATTCTCATGCTTATCCAGCAGTTCCAAAGAGGTGAGGAAACAATGTGACAATATTTAGTCCAAAAAATATAGGATGTGTCACCTTTTGCTGAGGTCTCAGGATAATTCCTTACAAGTCAGAGCTTGCAAAAGCTAAGTAGAAAGTAATGATAGTAGTTTCTCCTCGTAATCATTTAAGTGAAATATTTAAATACTATTATCTGTTAAAGGTATTTGTTAAAAGCTATTTATAACTTAATGTAATTACAGTTTCCCCTAGAAAACAGCAGATTGTCTAGGCTGTATTCCTGGAAAGAAGGCATCTGCTAATCTTTGGTAAACAGAGCATAAAAGTGGGATGTGATTGAAATTAAACATTCTTAAATATCCATTCATTGCTTTTCTCAGGACAATTCCTTGAACTGGGAGTGGCCTCAGAAGCTGCCAACGTATGCTGCACTCTGGGAACCAGCCCCCTGCTCCCTATCTAGTCACTCCTTAATTGTAGGTGCGCAGTAGAGTTGTTACAGGTCAGACGACATACAGAAACCTGCAGGTACAAGAGAATAATAATCAAAGACAATTCATGTGTTTTGGCATCAGGTTCTTGTCTTTCAGGTGAGAACATGTAAATATAGATCTAGAAGGTGGAAAAATAGTGTTTGGAAGGTGTTGCTGGGGTAGAAGAAAGCGTGGGAACAGAGAGATGGTGAAGGTAGAAAAGACAAGAATGGCACCTAATGAGCCTGTGCTAAAATATCCTTCATCTAAATAGTGGCTCGGACCTCTTGTCCATTAAGGATAGCTCTCATTTCAATGACTTCCTTTAAGTAATCAACTGAGACATTCTAATTATTTTTACTCCATTCCTTCTCCTTCACACTCCATTGAAAAATCTTGCCCATTCATGCCTCCTGCATTCTCTTACCCTAGGGCCAGGTTTACTTACAGAATCCAATTAAAAATAAATGTAAACATAATTCTTTCTTCTAGGGAGAGTTACAGAAATAAGTATCTGCTTTAGCCATATCTCCCACCTCTAGTAATCTTGAGCTCAGACCTATGTCTAATCCAACTCCCACCTTATCAGTACTTCTGTCCTGCATTCCCACTGGTATCCCACTTCACAAGGTACAATCTGAGATGAACACATAATAACGAGATGGGGAATGGATGGGTAAAGAACACAAAGAATAATAATTATTAAAAAAAGAATATATGGCAACTTGAGTTTAAATAAGAGGACTGCACTTAGCCCAAATAAGATTGTTGAAGTAGCAGAGGCTGGGCATATTACTGCAGCAGAGGTACATAGAGAAACCATCCTCTGAAAAGCCACTTCCGTACTGGACTTTTGAGAACCAATTCAATACTTTTATAAAATAGCCTTGCCATATTTCTAATTTGGATGTCTACCAGATACCTAATTCTTACTAATATTTTTTTTTTTAACTGAGCATTCAGTATCATTTTAACTTGAGAGAACACCATGTGTGTTGCCCCATTATTGTATACTCTGTTATTCAGTGTATTTTATGCAGAGCGTTTTCAGACCTAGGATTCTGAAATGCTGGCATTCAAAAAGAAAGGAAATGATCCAACACATTGTGGTATCGGTGTAGAAAACGTATTTTAGGAAATTGGCATTTGAAATTTTTTTGGTATAAGCAGATGAAAAACAGCACATACGATCTCTATGCTTTACACAGTATTATCAACACAACCTTTTCCTTTTTTCTGATTTCCAATAAACTTAAATAAGATGTTAGTCCCAAATATTCATGACATTAGCATACTCTCTGAAGTCTAACATACCTGTACTGATTTGACTGATAAATTATCCACAGAAGATACTTTAGGAGCTTCAATAGAAGTAATATCTCATGCTAGATGCCTCTCCTTGCTTCTCACTTGTCTTTTCCTAGCTCACTGACGATGAAAAGAGAGGGATACAAGCCTTTGCCTTAGCAGTCTAGATCAAAGCCAATATGTCTCTCCATCTGTCTGCAGACCATTACCTCAGCAGAGAATGGCAGCAGTCTTAAGAGCTTCCATACAACACCTCAGAGTTTAAACTGTAGGACCAGAGAAAGAAAGAATAAATGGCACTTTCTGGTCTGTTAGAAATAGCCAGGTACCTATCACCCACCTTGTACAGGAAGGGCAAGTTAAAAACTTATGATCTACAAAACTTTAAGTTAAAGTACAAGCCAGGAGTACAGCAAGGCTACAGCCAGGAAGCAGAAGAGTTCAGTAAGTCCAATGTTACAATTCGGCCTCTTCAAGTGCAGTGTGTGAATTTCTTTGCAAGACAGGAGGAGACATTATTGTATCCCTGACTCTCTTATTGACCTGTAATATGCCATTAGGCCATATATTCAATTTCTTCCTCTACTGCAAATGTCTCCTTCCTCTAGTGCAGGACCAGTCTCTAGAAGTAATGTTTTTTGGCACTGCAAAAGCATCACACACAAGTCTTTATCAACGACTTAGACTGTGGGATCGAGTGCACCCTCAGCAAGTTTGCTGATGACACCAAGCTGAGTGGTGCAGTTGATAGCCCTGAAGGAAGGGATGCCATCCAGAGGGACCTGGACAGGCTGGAAAAGTGGGCCCACGAGAACCTGATGAGGTTCAACAAGGCCAAGTGCAAGGTGTTGCACTTGGGTCGGGGCAATCCCAGGTGTGTGTACAGGTTGGGAGAACTCCTTGAGAGCAGCCCTGCGGAGAAGGACTTGGGCATTCTGAATGATAAAAAGCTGGCCATGAGCCGGCAGTGCGCTCTTGCAGCCAGGAAGGCCAATGGCATCCTGGGCTGCATCAAGAGAGGGGTGGCCAGCAGGGAGAGGGAGGTGATCGTCCCCCTCTGCTCTGCCCTTGTAAGGCCTCACCTGGAGTGCTGTGTCCAGGCCTGGGGCCCCCAGTACAGAGGGGATGTGGAGCTGTTGGAGCGGGTCCAGAGGAGGGCCACCAAAATGATCAGAGGGCTGGAGCACCTCTCCTATGAGGAAAGGTTGAGGGAGTTGGGATTGTTCAACTTGGAAGAGAGAAGGCTCCGGGGAGACCTCATTGCGGCCTTCCAATACTTGAAAGAAGCTTACAGGCAGGAGGAGGACCGACTTTTTACACGGGTGGATAATGGTAGGACAAGGGGGAATGGGCTAAAACTGAAAGAGGGGAGGTTTAGGTTGGACATCAGGAAGAAATTCTTCCCTGAGAGAGTGGTGAGGCGCTGGCACAGGCTGCCCAGAGAAGCTGTGGCTGCCCCATCCCTGGCTGTGTTCCAGGCCAGGCTGGATGGGTTCCTGGGCAGTTTGATCTAGTGAGCTAGTGGCTGGCAGCCCTGTCCACGGCAGGGGGGTTGGAACTAGATGATCTCTGAGGTCCCTTCCAACATAAGCCATTCTATGATTCTAAAATGCCCTGATTCCACTTCCATCTTTCCCAGACTCTCATTGGTGCAACTTCTCCTCCATCCTCTGCCTTCTCACCTATTCTTAGACTGCAGGTTGCTTGTAAAAAACAACCATGACAGGTGAAAGACTACTCAGCAGCTCTGTGCCGTCCCTATAGCAATGGATTCCACCCGGAAAAATAATCTGTGGAAAACTTTAAAGCAAATTAATAGACTGCAAGCTGGCTAAAAGCCAACTTTGGTTCCTAATACAGTGTATTCAAGTCCCATAAAGTTATGTATAGATTCTTGATTCATTTCTGCACACAACATTGCCGTCATCCAATATTAGAACAAACATTCTTCTGAGCCCAGAGCAGAAGATAAAGTTCTGCAGTTGCTGGCATTTTCAGTTAATGATAGTGGTTAATCACTGACAAAGTTAATCCCCGTTCACATCCGCAAGGAAATAGTTTACTTCTACCAGTTACTCTTCTCATTAGGGAGGCATAGATTTTTACTGTGAATTTTAAGTTTTTCTTTTCTAAACATGTTGGTGTCTGTCACCAGGAGCATGCACTCTGAATTGTTCAAAGTAACAAAAATTCATTTCAGCCTGTTATACAGCAATGTTTATGAAAGTCAACAAGCACTGGGAAGATTACATGCATCCAAACCAATAAATCTACTGCTTCTATTCAAAGGCTATGCTAAAGTCTTTTCAGGTAAGACAAAAAGGAGAATGTGAGGGGAAGTTGCACAAAAACTGCTGTTTGAAGTGTAAGTGATGAACAGAGTAATGAGCAGGGTGAACTACCACCACTAATCACTCAATTTAGCCATCTTTAAGAAAGACACTGTGGGGGCAGATGGAGCAGTCCAAGGAACCTAATAGACACAAAAGACTGAATTTCATATTCAGAGCTACCCCCGCCATCTCTGTACCGATGGAGGCTGCAACAGCCTGACCAGATTACACACAAAGCAGATAGCATCACCATGGGAAGCATGATACTGTCACTTTCACTGCCTTTGGTTAAATCCTGAACACCTAGCAAGTGGGGTGTGGAGTTCCTGCTCTCCTGCCTGCGTCTCCTGTCACTTCAGTGTCTCATGTCTAGTTACATTCCCCTCACAAGCACAAGACCTTTTATAAAGCTGCTGTGAGCCTGTCCTTAAAAGGGCAAAGTAAAAGCAGTTTGTCAGGTCACTAAGATTTCCTCCGAGGGCAGTCTAAACTTTCATGCTCACCAGTGAGAAGAAACATGTCTTTTTAGGGTGAAAGTCATCCCATAGAAGGATAGACACTCTGCTGCTTTTTCAAGCTGTTACTTAAAAAGTCTTGGCACACACTGCAAAATACCTTGTTACAAGGAGCAGAACAAGTGTAAGAGCCAAGGTGTTACAAGAACCCCTTGTGTTCCCTCCACCCATGCCCTTGATGCAGCTGAGGGCAGGGCTTATCAAAACGGCCACAGCTGAACTAACAGCTTCCTGCTGACAGGAACAAGAGGGCCCGGCCTTCTGCTCTTGGCACCCTCCCTGTACATCTGGTTCTGACACAGCAAGTATGCTGAAACTATGAAACAGTAGAAAAGAGGTAATTTTCTTCACCTGCTGATCAGAGGGACAGTCTGCTTACCCTGAAATCAGGGAAGGAGAACAGGGAGGGCAGGTTCATGCCACTGAAGCACCATGGGGAGGGAAGAGGTAGAGGCACAAGAATTTCCCATTCTGCAGCAGCAAGCTGGGAGCTCAGGCTAGCCACGCCATGAGTGTGCTCTTGATGATAATTGCAGAGATGCCTCCCCAGTGAGATTTATAACAAAGAGCCTGTCTTTGCATTTACTCAGGGCATATTCACACCTCTTCTCTTGCTCACTTGCTGATTTTTTGGTTTGAGTGCTTACACACATGCACAACCTTTCAATTTATGCCTTCAACCTACAATTGTAATCAGTTCAAAAACAAATTTCCTTTCACAACAAAATCCTCTGGCTTTACTAGCCATCCAGCTAACATCCTGTCGCTTTAGGTAACACTGAAGAATGGACATTTGATTCTCCTTCCATTTAGCTTGACTAATGATTAAATACATAGCTTCAGCCAGACCCATGACTGCATACAGATCAAATCCGCGGTTGGTGGTGGCCATTAACATGACAGACAGTAGCAAGGATTTCTTTCTGGCACCATTTCTAAAAACTGCATTGTGGACAGATTTTTTAGTCATGGTTTTCAATAGCTCTTTGTAAAGGCAGTTTCATGTGTTCTTTTGATATTGCACATACTTGCCTGATCTTCTTCCTTACAGCAGTTATTTGCTACAATAATTTCCCTATCTTCAGAGCCCTTGGTTCTAACTACATTAAACCAAGTTCAAAAGTAGGCCATGGAAGCAAAATGAAGTATGGCCAAAGTGCAAAAACTCTTCAATAGTTTCACTTAGTTTGACATATAAAATAAATATGGATTTTATTCTGGGGTGTATTGTCATCTTCAAAAGATAGCTAATCCTAGAAGTTATTTTAGTGAGTCTTTGGATGCTGAGTTTTAAGCAATAATTTATTTCAATTAAATGACAGTATCTTTTAATCTCAATGAAATGACTTGGCAGACAAGCAATTCTGTCTTTAGAGCTTTCATACATTTATTCATCTGACCAAATTTCCTAAGACTTTGGAGCTCTGTTGAAGTTTCATCCCGAATTAATGATTTAGAGAAAGCAATCTGTTTCATTACAATACAGAAGGAATGGAACAAGATGAACGTTAGAGGGAACAATGGTGATGTGGTAACTTCGGATCTGGAAAAAAAAAAACAGATGCAAGCCCACTGTAATTGCGAGCAAGTGCACCTACATGTGCCAGCCTCAATAGCTATGATTTTTGTGTCAGTAAAACCATAGCTTCCCTTGGAAACAATGCCATAAATCATGAAAAGACATGAGAGTTTTTTAAGCAAGTGAAGGTATAAACACTGCTGATATCCTTAAGAAGCATCTCCGTGCCTGATAGATAATGTTTAATGTCACCTAGTTGTGAAATCAGGCAAAATAATTAAACCTGCTATTAGGTGCCAGGTCTTGGCATCTATAGTGATTCATCCATTTCTAACAGGGTGAAACTCCTTTTGCTTACACCATTGTGTAGTAAACAGCTATGCCATGCTACCATGCTCCATTTTTTAAGTCTTTTTGCCTGCATATCACTGGAAAAACAACAACAATGCCTGAAGCTTTCTGATAATGCNTCGACAGCAGGGCACCGTTTTCCTATTCTGACAAAGATTATTCAGCTGGCGTGCATCAGGAGCTGTTGAAGTCTCCTTACAGAACTGATTGTGTTTGCCTTGTTCAGCCAGCGGTGAAAATAAGTTATAAGCTAAAAAACTAAGCCAGCCATTCAGAAAGCAGTTTCACATTAGATCACATTGCTGTAATTATAAAAAAGCCACACAAAAACATATTCCTGGCCATATTAAAATAATCTTTAATATGTTATATCTACAGATTATTGATCCAAACGAAGTTGTTTGTTGCTGTGCTACCCCACCATCTCCCAAGAATATATTTAACAAGTGTAAATAAATGGATTTCAATATGTACAGCAGTAATATCCATGAAATTCTTTAGTGTGCCATAAGATGAACAGCATTTAATAAGTCTGACTACATCTCTTCTGCTCAGTCCACAAATACACCTCCACACTACTCAGCCTAACAGTCCGATTTCTGATTCATAGGTCTGTCACCAAAAAGGAATTAGGCCAATACACCATGAATTCTTCTCCCTGAATCTGGGATTCATCTCCACAGTATGCGTGAAGCTGAGCACTGTACAACGCTGAAATTCTGAAAAAAAGTGTGAGGTTCAATACATAAAACTAAAGAAATAGGAACTTACATTGCTTGGTAGCTTGATGTAGTGATTTACAGATGCGATATTTTATTCATGGAGAGAACCTGGTGCCATATTACGAGGAGCTATTGCTACACCTACACAAGCAGTGGGAAATGATCTGGGGCAAACCTACTTCTAAACTCAAGGTCCAGACAGTAGACAGGCCTATGATATTTTACCTTCAAAGAAAGGTCATAGTGGTATGAGGCACAGAAGAAACACACAGTCGTCACCTTGAGAAACTGCTAGGGAGTCTGAAACTTAGATCTGCAGTGTTTCTCTAGCAACAAGAAGCTGCAGTACAGAAAAAGGTGCAAACAATCCTGGAAGCATGCTGAAATAGTTAGACCAACCACTGGGATTCTCACATTGGTGCATGCATATTGAGCTGAATTAGGAATTGCAGTACTGACTAATGAAATTAAACATTTATATGGCTTTAACAATCCTAGTAAAGTAACTGTGCTTATTTAGATATTGTGCTTGTAAAACCAAAGAGCATTATCCTCTGGAATAATCATCCTCTCCAGGTTCAGCTTATAAAATGCATCAAAAATTTAATTCTGTACAACCCCAAATATTCTCCCAATTCTCTGACGCTCACAACCCGTTGCTGCACTGGCAACTCGAGTATCCAGAAAACTTGAACACTCATTGAGCAATGAGAACATTTAAAGGGTGTTTACCAGTACTGCTGTCTGAATGGCACGGAAATAAATTAGGCCAAAGGTCAAAATTATTTTCTCAGCAAAATCTGAGGTACCTCCTATGATTATCTGTAGTTGGTTTGATTATATCGTCAAGCTTAACTGATTTGGAAGAGGGAGGAGACAGCAGCTGACAGAGGCTGTGTCCATACTTGTTCCCCTTAATATTTTAATTGATGGGGGNNNNTTGATGGTGGAGATGCTTTATTTGGGGGGAGGGAAATACATCCAAAACTGTACATTAAAAAGCTTTCAATAAAATGTTTGGAATTGTATGCATTTGAGATACACCCTTCTGTGTATTTCAGCCTTGTATGATAATAATATTAATATTTGTTAGTAAGTAGATCCCTTCCTCAGTACAGCGTAAGACTGGCAATTTCAGTTTGGTTGCTTTTGTAGCGGTTACTTTTTATTAATGGTCATAATATGTAATATTAACTGAATACATAAATGCACAAATAACTGCAAACTCTACAAATGGTGAGGTTACATTTACTCATGTATTTTGACATTTAAAAATTCTTACACATTCTAATTACTTTTCCTTATGTACAACATTTAGCATCTCCAGAGATTTCACTGGATGATTTCCATGTGTATTAAATCACATGCAACAAATCTCAGTAACAGAAAGATATCAGCATCTCTGTGAGTAGCTCCAAACTGATGATTTCAAACTAAAACTACAGTGAAAGCATGTTTCCTCCTCATTCTTTCCCAACAAGAAATTACATTCATTTTTATACTACTTTAGCTTAATACTAAATATGGATGACATCTTAACGAATAATTTCTTCAAAAGCACTCTCTCTCCCTTCTGTCACTACGTAAGTCAATTTTCCTCCCATAGAGGATCAAGCAATCTCTTGGTTTCTCATCTGCTATTGCACAGCACCCATGGGACCATCACAGGAAAGACTTGTTTGTGCTTTAGCAGAATATTAGATTATTTCATCTGTTTGGATCAGACATTTCAATAGGGGCATTCTTTTTGCTTTTCTTACATCTTTCCTTGCTTCTTTAGTTTCCTTTGGCTGAAGAAAAGCTGCAAATCAAAACCACAGCACTATTCCATACAAAGCCCTTGAGTAGCCTATGTTCCAAAACACAGGTGCTGTTGCTTACAGAGCAAATAAGCAAACCATCAGTTCTAAAAGCATTTACTGGAATTAAGGCCATAGGGACTGATCTTCAGCTCCCTCATATCCCAACAAAATAAGCTCACACCAATAGCTTGGGCTACCCTTTTAGCCATCCTAACATTCTTTAATGTGGTGAAAGATCATGCTTCATAACTGTCACTAAATACCGTGCCGTTATCTTCCTTGACATCAATATGTCTCAGTCTATGCCATATTTCATGTGCAATTATGATTTAGGTACATCTAAAATACTGTAGCCATATATATATATATAAATAATATTTCTTACATCTCTTGATCTACTTAGAAAAATATCTACCTCAGGTACCTGAGGAGACTAATAAATTTTTCTTGACTATTCAATTTTCTTTAGAATTTAAGCTTTAAAAAAGGCCACTACATTGATAACTTCTGGTTAAAATAATGAGAATATGGGATAGTTTGCATTAAAACTTCAGTGTATAGGTTAGAGCAGTACCTGTTAAAAAGTGTTTAAGCTTGTGTGTTTTAAAAAGCAACAGACTGCTTTCATAGCACCTTTGTATACACGTTGCTACAGCAGTAGATAGAGACTTTGTTTCTCCAGAAGGCAAGAAAAATTTTGCAAAGCAGAAATATAGCCATCTCATGACATAGGACTATATGCCACACTGACTGTTTCTAATACAACAGAATTAGAACAACAATAATAAATATTCCATAATAAACCTTCCATAATAAATATTTCTCCTTTTTAGCCATATTTGTGTGTAAAGTTTTTAATAGCATGGCTATCTGAACTCTCTATCCATGTGAGAAATTCTTCAAATAAAACGTGTCCCCTTTACTGCCAAAGTATCTATCTAAAAATAAACAAATGAAGTCACGGTATTTGTCATTTAATCCTAGAAATTCAAGTCATTTGGCATATGGTAGATTCTGTACAAAATGAGCATTACAATACGCTGAAGTTGATGGTCAGCACTTTGCAAAATGTTGTACTGATTAATATGCCACATTAATTATACATTAATCTTTTGAGCAGTCTTATGCATCAATTCCTTAATCCTTAAAATTAAGGACTGAAACAACTCTGTGTTTAAGACTGTGTGCATGCTTCACTGCCAACAGCATGCAGTCCTTCCTATAGCAGTTCTCAGAGTTGTGTTGAGAAATAAATACTTAAGCAGTAAATAGATGTATTCATGTGGCTGCTTTCAGGACAGCTGAATGGGCACACAGAGGTCAGTACATACCTGAATGAAAGTTCTCCAAACAAGTGATAACCCTTTTTCTAGTAAAAGCTACTTTGTCACCGAAATTGATATCACTTTTTGAATCTTAACTACATTGCCATTACACCTACATTTACCTAAACAAATTATTTCCATTTATAAATAGCAATGTGAAACTCAGCTCCTTAAAGACAGGTGGAGATTACTGCAAATGGTAGACTACTGCAAATGGTAAGGAAAATGGGGTGTGATATGAACAAAAGTCTCTTTTGTTTGCCATGCCCTATTTAGAAATTTTGTAATCGTGTCTCATCTTGAGTTTATAGCAATGCTTATGTCTATTAATAGTGTAGAACAGTAAACAAAGAACAAAAGATTAATAACTTTTGACGTGCTTCAGCTTTCTCAACATTCTCATGAAACTGCTGTAACAAACACAATGTTTCACTCTTAAAGCCTATAGATTTGAGGCCAGATTGAAGTATAAATTCATATTAAGTGTTGCATGTAACAGTAACCTAGAGGTTCAAAGTTGGTTTCAGTCTAGTCTCACCAGTCAGAAGCCCTCATATAGATGGCAAGGAAGTGTGATGTCAAACATTTGCTATATGGAACCAACACACTGCTTGAGGCGATCCCCAATCTACAGTTAATGCAAAACTGTTTAGCTGAAAAACAGCTGAGTCACAACTGCTTCTGATTTTTGTTTCTCTAACTTTTCTTTGTCTTCTTTGTATCCTTCATTTACTGTTCCACTGCACTCCCTAATTCATGTTGTTCCATTACAATGCATTTGTCCCTGTTCTCATTCCCCCAACAAAATCACAGAATCATAGAATGGCTTGGGTTGGAAGGGACCTCAGAGATCATCTAGTTCCAACCCCCCTGCCGTGGACAGGGCTGCCAGCCACTAGCTCACTAGATCAAACTGCCCAGGAACCCATCCAGCCTGGCCTGGAACACAGCCAGGGATGGGGCAGCCACAGCTTCTCTGGGCAGCCTGTGCCAGCGCCTCACCACTCTCTCAGTGAAGAATTTCTTCCTAATATCCAACCTAAACCTCCCCTCTTGCAGTTTTAGCCCATTCCCCCTTGTCCTACCGTTATCCACCTGTGTAATAAGTCGGTCCCCCTCCTGCCTGTAAGCTCCTTTCAAGTATTGGAAGGCCGCAATGAGGTCTCCCCGGAGCCTTCTCTTTTCCAAGCTGAACAATCCCAACTCCCTCAACCTTTCCTCACAGGAGAGGTGCTCCAGCCCTCTGATCATTTTGGTGGCCCTCCTCTGGACCCGCTCCAACAGCTCCACATCCCCTCTGTACTGGGGGCCCCAGGCCTGGACACAGCACTCCAGGTGAGGCCTTCCAAGGGCAGAGTAGAGGGGGACGATCACCTCCCTCTCCCTGCTGGCCACCCCTCTCTTGATGCAGCCCAGGATGCCATTGGCCTTCCTGGCTGCGAGAGAGCACTGCCGGCTCATGTCCAGCTTTTCGTCAATCACAACGCCCAGGACCTTCTCTGTAGGGCTGCTCTCCAGGAGTTCTTCTCCCAGTCTGTACACACACCTGGGATTGCCCCGACCCAAGTGCAACACCTTGCACTTGGCCTTGTTGAACCTCATCAGGTTCTCGTGGGCCCACTTTTCCAGCCTGTCCAGGTCCCTCTGGATGGCATCCCTTCCTTCAGGGCTATCAACTGCACCACTCAGCTTGGTGTCATCAGCAAACTTGCTGAGGGTGCACTCGATCCCACAGTCTAAGTTGTTGATAAAGATGTTTAAGAGCCCCGGTCCCAAGACAGACCCCTGGGGGACACCGCTCGTGACCGGCCTCCACCTGGACATAGTGATCATGAGTTTAGTAATCCATACCAACATCAGTTTTTTGACTTAAATAACCTCTTCTCAGACTATGAAATTTTATTTTGTTTTGGAAGAAGTTTTGGGGTAGAAGGTTACTTTCAGTTTTACCATGATGTTCACACTCTAAAAAATTTGAACATATACTTGCAACCGTATCTAACTTCTGTCCCATAACTCCAGATTAATATTTTTACCCTGGAAAATTAGAATAGCCAGATAATCTAGGTAATATAACAGCAGTGCAAGGGCTATATCTAGTTACCAGAAATAAGTTTCTGAAGAAACTGTGATTCAGCTTCAAGAAAGAGAGGCAAAAAAGTTGTCTCCCATTTTTGTGGTTTGCCACCAAGAAAAACAAAAACAAAAACAAAAAAAAACCACTTAACTTCTAATTGTAATTCTTAGGATTAAAAAAAAAAAAATTCATTTCATTAATTTTCACCTATTTTCATCTTCTACTGTGTTATTGTACAAGATAACACATTTAAACAGCTTTATTATGGTTGATGATGTAATTTATTTTTTTTCCCTCTACTCACATCTTTCTAATAAGATTAAGATCACCTCATTACTCATTTGAATTTAGACATCTTGAGTTACAAAACTGAAAAAATGATCTTTGGTTTGCTCACAGAAAACAATTCTCAGGTTATGTTATACAGAAGACCACAGCCGTGCCAACAGTATCAAAATGGAAGAAGGATAGTGTTCTGTTCTACACTGAAACTAGCTTCAAGTTAAAAAAACGACAAATGTACAAAGGGACAAGATAATGAACACCTATTAGTTCACTTTTTGGTCTCTTAATTACAACCTTCTTCCTCATGCTGGAACACTATTAAGAGTCATCTTGTTACAGCAGTGAGATCTGATGCAGCCTTCCTTACTACTGTCACTTATAACTAGAAACACTGCAGATGCAAAAAGAGACGCAGGCCAGTCACTCATCCTGTTATATGTAAGACTAAACATTTGCAACAGAAAAAGCCTTTGCAATCTTACACTAAAAAAAAAAAAAAAAAAAAAAAGGCTTAACCCCAGTGTTCAGAAGGCACTAGAGATTTTTGTTACCTCTGCATCTCCAGATAGGGATACATGAGAGGACACTTGCTTTTAGTAGACTAGAGCTCTACATGTTATGAAAAAATATGCCACAGTCTCTGAACATTTTCAAAATATCAGAAACTAAAACAAGACGTAATTTTTTTAGGGACATGGACCCTACACTTCTGATTCACACTGCTTTCCCAGTTCCTACACTCAACATTTACAATCTGCATGTCTCTGATTCCATGCATAACACCCAATATCACTCTCTGTCTTTGTCTGCCTCTTGTTCCAGTTTTTTTGTTACTCTATCAAGATATGTTCTGAATAACAGGAATTTTAGTTTCTCAGAGACATACTGGTACTGTATCCCATGCTAGCATACTTCATGAGGTAGACACAAAGAGCATTAAACACATTAAATATCAGATAATCAATATTTAAGTATTAAGGTTTCAACAAACCATAGAACCATTTATGTTGGACATGACTTTCAAGGTCATCAAGTCCAATCATCAACCTGACCTACCAAGTCTTATCACTAAACCATATCCCTTAGTACTATGTCCACACATCTCTTAAATACTGCCAAGGTTAAAGACTCCACCACTTCCCTGGGCAGCCTGTTCCAATGCTTGATCACCCTCTTTGTGAAGAAACTCTTTCCAATATGCATTCTAAACATCCCCTAGTACAACTGGAGACCTCCTTGCTTCCTATAAATTGTCACCTGGGAAAAGAGACTGACATCCACCTTGCTGCAATCTCCTTCCAGGTAGCTGTAGAGAGAACTGAGGTCTCCCCTCACCTTCTTTTCTCCAGACTGAAAAGTCCCAGTTCCCTCCGCAACTCCTCATATGTCGTTTTCCCATCCCTTCACTAGCTTCTTTGCTCTTCTGCACACACATGAGCAACTCAGTACCTTTCCCGTAGTGAGGGGCCCAAACTGAACACAGTACTTGAGGTGCAGTCTAACAGTGCCACCTACAAGGAGACAATCACTTCCCTACCCCTGCCGGCCACATTGTCTGTGATGCAGGCCACGAAGCCACTGGCCTTCTTGGCCACATGGGCACACATAGCTGGCTCATGTTCAGCCAGCTGTCAACATAACTGCCAGGCCTTTTCTGCCAGGCAACTTCCCAGCCACTCTCCCCCAAGGCCTATACCACTGATTGGAGTTGTCATAATTCAAGTGCAGGACCCAGCATCTAGCCTTGTTATTCAACAAGTCATGCAAATGGAGTCGGCCAACTGATCTAGCCTACCCAGATCCTTCTGCAGGGACTTCCTACCCTCAAACAGATTAACAGTCCCACCTAACTTCATGTCATCTGCAAACTTAATGAGGATACACTTGATCTCCTCATTGAGAGCATTGATAAAAATATTAAACAAAACTATCCCTAATACAGAGCCCCAAGAAATGCCACGGGTGACCTGATCTTCCTTGCTCACTCTGAGAGGCTCACTTGGGCTCACACTTCAGTAGTGGTATCTGTCAGGATGGATTAAATAGCTCAGGTCAATTTCAAAACACGAATTAAGAGACTGAGTGAACTAGCAGCAGTTGATAATTTCTGCAGTGTTACCTGTGCTATGTATTTGCTGGTAAAATTACTGTGAATATCTAAGGTTAAAGTTTCCATCCAATTTCTAGACTCAGTTTGAATTGTGAAGGCAGCAGAAATTACCATTTCAG
The DNA here is from genome assembly GCA_013399715.1 of Alectura lathami. Lineage (NCBI taxonomy): Eukaryota > Metazoa > Chordata > Aves > Galliformes > Megapodiidae > Alectura > Alectura lathami. The sequence continues at coordinate 47,365 of VXAV01009756.1, forward strand.
AAATTTTAAAAATCCATTATTTGTCATTCAGTTAACACTGGCAGGAGGCAGGAGTCATTTCTGGTTTTGCAAACCACACAAACTTTTTTTTTCTGATCTGTGCTACAGTTCTTTATTCACTTATTTCAAACTGATTTTCTATCACATTATATAAAGAACATGTGCATTTCTTTAACAAGTTAAACAACCTTATTTCACTTGTTGCAGTAGCCTAGATACTCTCTAGCTTATTACAGCTTTAAAAACTAAAATAATAAAACACTTCAATTTAATAGAGTTTGGTCATACAGCTTGAAATGGATAAACAGGAGCACAGACTAAGTTTGGAGCTCACAGGTTGGAAACAGAGGGAAAAGTATTTGAATTTAGCGATTGATTACATTTAGGTATGAAAACATTAAATACAATTTTAAAAATTACCTGTTGAAATGTTTCCAAGCATAAACGGTAATCCAAGGAATACTATATGCATATTGAATCAACATATTCAGGAATAATTAATACCTAGTGCAACAGTCACAGAGAAAGACTTCTAAAATAATAATGGGAACAGATAGCTTATCTTAGGGAAAGGCTAAATAAGCTTGACTTATTTATCCGACAAGATAAAAAGTACAGAGAGTTGTCCTGTTTCTCTTCCAGCTACACCATGACAGAATTCAATGAAATTAGAATGTAAACTCCTGACCATTTTCATTTCCACATTCTGTTTTGAGCATTCTGAATATCACGGTTTTGAACTGAATGCATTTAGGCCACAGCTAATGATTTACTTTGCAACGCCAAAGATAGAAAAATCACTTTTCCTTTTAAGCAATCTTTTGGATATCCTGACGTATCTTTCAGATTGTAAGTACATCAGTCGGATCAGACCTGGCCCAGTACGTGAAGAGTGTGAAGCTTTCAGACACGGTAACTAAAATGCTGAATCATATCAAGCTGAAACCTATGGTCAAAGACATTTAGGTAGAGTAATGTTCATGACACGAGAAGAGGCATGAAATGGAAGACTTGGAGACAAAGATAACAGTGGAATTTTATATATTTAAATCATTAAAACAGTAGATAAAAGGCTAAAGTTTAAACTAATTCATTTGATTTTACAGCATTGGATATTAGATCATGGCATCCATTACCTGGAAAAGCAATCTGCATACTTAAGTGCTTTGTGTGATTCAAATGCATAAAGATTTAAACACAATTCTCTTTCCTCCCAAAGAGAGTAAGCACGATGTACTGCAAACAAGAAAGCCACTGAATACTCTCAGTCTTTCTTTCTTACAAAGTGTCAGTATTATTGAGAACTTTTAGTGGATGTTTCCCATTTGAAGATCACATAGATGAATTACATAGGTACAGTATAGGCATACATTTCATTTTACAGTTATTACAGCTGCTACAGAAATGTTTCCATGAGATGAGTTCTTATAGACACTGTGTAATTGCCTTGAGGGAGGGAGTATTTCTCTTATCTTGTGTTCTGGTAATAGTCTACTTCTAGAAACATCTCATTTATAAAAACCAGTTATAATCACAGAGGACTGGTTGGCTGAACAGACATGCTGTAGTTATGTAGTAAACATTACTCCTACAAAGTGAGCTAATATTTATGAATTATTTCAGAAGATTTGTAAATATAGAGAGCCTTTCCCTAACCCTTCTTCACAGGCAATGGTATACATGAGCTCTATCACAAAGCAGCTTCACAGAAGCATTTATTAATGAAGTACTGACATGGCAATTGTTGCAGAAGCAAACTCACATTCTGTATTAAATGCAGAATTACCTGGTATACATCTGGTATCAGCTCCCTCTGCATACAGAAAAAAAAAATCTTAAAGTGTCCATGATAATGTCAAAATATAGCTGCAGTTAAAGTCACAGAAACAGTTCCACTCAGTGGAAAATTCATTAAAAAAAAAACCCCAGCAGTTGCCACAGCTCACAGTTTAATGAATTGATTCTTTTCTTCTTGTTTTCTTTAATTTAAAATCCAGCATGAGATACATAATAAAATGGAGACAGTTCTACATTCTGTTGCTACATTAAGGTTAAGAAATAAATATGCAAATAAGGAATTTCAAATTGCTTTAGAGACCACACAGGCAGGCAAGATTTATAAATATGAAAGGAAGTCAGCCCTGGCGAAAACTCATGCAGTTCCTCTGACATTCTTAATAAATGTGTATTTTTAGAACAGCATCTATACCACTTTTGTTAACACTTTGGGATCCATATAGTACAAATGCATGTTTCCATGGTCATTTTTCCCTAAGTTCTGCCCTATCCGCTGTTTTCAGCGGTTTTCCTTTACAGGAACTACCCCAAGCTGTTTGCTGTGACACTTCCTCTTAGTTTACTAGACGATGAACTTAAAATTTACCACTATTTCAATTCTATTGACTTTGCTTTTAGTGCTATTCCCCCCCTCCTTCATATTGCTTCCATTGTTGTTTACAAATTCGTGATTTGCGCTGACTGAAACGACTGAAATTCAGAAGTGGTCAATGTGACCTCAGAAACTGCAAGGTCAGAATGCTGCCCTAAGGAGCAGACCCTAACAGAGGTGTTAGCACAGATTCTCCCCTAGACCAAATGAATTACGTTGAGGAGGTTTTGTCTTACCTATAGCAAAAAAACATGATTAGAAAAAGTTTATTTTCAACTCCCAGACAGTGAATTCTAAAGACGCAGGTAACGCTACCATTTTGCTCTTCCTTTTTT